>JAQPPZ010009363.1:0-19581 GCA_028583015.1 Wollemia nobilis | reverse complement strand
AAATTATCTACTGCATATTGTTTTGTTGCATTTGCAAGCCATTGCATACATGACAAGAATAGCATTTCAATATTTGTTTCTACATTTTATCTTTAAAATTTAAATATGGGTATAACATACATATTTTGTTATTTGAAAAAGTTATTTTGCAATTTCCACCGCTTTGGATGGAGGTGATTGAGTGAACTTGTTATCATTTTCCCAATACTTATCTTGCTCATCCTTATGAAGAACTTATCTTGGTACAAAAGAGGATTCAAGTTCGATTTCATAGCTCATTCTACTTACTTTTAACATAAACACAGTTCCAAGCTAATCTGTAAATCATGATCAGTTGTTGCTATGTTCCAGTTCCACAGGTGGAGGAAATTATGTTAACTATCTATTCTTTGGTGATGCTGGTCTTTCTATTCAAGCTAAAGATCTTATGTAGAAACAAAAGTGGATTCAAGTCAATTCACACATATTTTATAATAACTTCTCCAGCTTGCTTGTGATAAAGGCACACTCGATAAATATACCTCTTTTCCTTTAGTTATGGTAAATTGTTGACTAAGTCAATGGCATCGTATCAGCCCTAATAATTTACAATTAATACCTATGAATATCAACAAATAAGCCTAATAAATGCATCATTCAAGTTGTTTCCTCTCTTCACAGGTTGAAATCATTCAACAGGGTTGACTTTCTTATTCTGAATTTTTAAACTTACCACTTCTACCCTCTTTTAAATTCTTTTCTTATTTTCTGTGACTCTTTCAATATCATTGCTAATACATGTTTAAGGAAGGTTAAATGCACCTACAAATACCACAAATAAGAACCAACTAATCAATGGTATTTACCCTTTAGAACTTTGCAAATTTTCAACTTCAATGAAAATACAAGTTTCATTTAGCCTCATACCAAAGAAAAATGGCTACCACTAATAAAAGAAGCATGTGAAGAATAACAAACCTGATAAGTATAAAGCTTCACATATATGAGAGGTATTCTCTGATTTATTCTGTTGTAGTGCCTTGCAATGCGATGTATTGTCTCAGGTACATACTCCAATACAAGATTAAGGTAAAGTTATTTATCGGTTGTTGAGAAAAAGCAATGTTTAAGAGCAACAAGATTTGGATGGTCTAGCATATACATTATTTGTAGCTCATGGTTTTTGTACCGTTTGTCTTGGAGAACCTTCTTAATTTCAACAATTTCTCCTGTCTCTCTGCATTTTGCCTACACAAAGTAACTAAAAAGTTCCAAATCCAGATTCGAAAGAAACATCAGATAGAATTTCCATTTCACATTAAAAAAGGCAAATATCACCTGAAAGACTATGCCAAAAGATCCTGTTCCAACAACATGTTCTGCAATGTAACTGATATTCTGGAAATCAATTCAAGAAACCAATAACCAATTAGAAAAGATCCTAAACTAGAAAATCTTCGTTTTGGCTCCTACTTTTGGCATAAGAAATTCCAATTCTCGATAATGTTCTTAAGCAAACCTGTTTGGGTTGGTCATTTCTGCCACCAATTGTTGTGGCTATAATGAGGCACTCATACCATCAACAATAGTTGGCTCAATATCCTATAATTCATATACTTTCGGTAAGTTATTGAACAGGCATTGATACACAAGCTTACAACAAAAGCAGCCATAGAAAAGCTCATATTTCAAATTCTTGCTTAAAAGTGTTATTATCTTAGACAAAAAACCAATAGCTTACTTTTTCATTATCAAGGTCCAATTTATTGTCTCTTATCCTCATTTCAAGCATCTCTTGCCCAAGCCAGTCAACATTGTTGGAAGGTTTCAACCTGTTGACTGTCCTTGAACTCTCTACACCTCTAGTGTGTCCTAAGCCCGTTGATGGTATAAATGGCTTAAGCTGAGACAAAATTAATTCTAGTGTGCTTTCACCCTTGGTCTTGTACTCTCCACCCTCATATCATTCAATTCTCAATTGCTAGGCCCTCTCTATTTGTAGCAAACATGTCATAACTGTGAATGCAAAAACGAAACACCAAATATAGATAACTAAAATCAATACACAATATGTTGCACAAAAGAGAGAATATTTTATTGATATAAAGGGGGGAGCCTTAAATCTCCAATGTTACAACATAATATGATATTGATACAAATGTTACAATTATTACAAATCTAGGGTTCTACAAAACCCTAGGTCAATAAACTATGGTTCTCTTCAAACTCGTCTTTGGTCCCAACAGACTGAGTGGGCTTTTTGTTATCCTATGTAGGACCACTCCAGCTCAAGCAGCTGCCAATGAGTATTCTTCTCACACCTGCACACAATCAAACAAAATAGGATTAATAATATCTGTGAGGGCTCCATTGCGTGAGACCCTCATAAAAATAAATCACTAACCCTAGTTGCATAAATAAATTGTAAATAGATCTAAGAATACTAAAATACTTGCAAATAAACTTTTACCTTGCTGACTTGTCGCTTCTGTCTTCAATGTTGTTGTAGCAGATGGTGATGCAAATGAACCCTGATGGCACTCGAGGGTCGTAGGGTTGCTAATCAGGGACGAAAAATGCCCGTGGGCGCTCGGCGACAACCAGGATCGCCCAAGGGCTCTCGGGAAACTCCGATGGGTGCTCGTGGAACTCTGGGGGGCGCTCGACGATGGTCTGAAGCACCCAAAGGTGCTTGCGAGGCTCTGGTGGGCGTTCGAGATGTAAAGCGTAAGCTGTAGAGCATATCTGATTTGCGAGGTGGACGACGATGGATATGGAGGATGTGGAGGATGCGGAGGAATACTTAGGGCCTCAAGAACTTGGAGGACTTAGGGCATTCCAAAACTTAGGAAACTTAAGGCGTGGAACTTAGGGTTTCAATGACACATTTTGTGTGGTCAAGATTAAAACATGATGAAGGGTAGAGATTAAATCCGGACAGGTGGCATGGATTAAGGTGGATAAATGGCTAGGATTATATCATGATGGATGGTTGGGATTAATTTATATAAATATATATATTAAATATATATGAATATAATATATAAAATATTATTATTTAAATATATATATTAAATAAATATATATAAATATATGGATAATTATAGCGAGACGCTACGAATGGATGACAAGTGGCTAGATTTTGGTGTGTACAGATGCCTCTTTTTTTATCGTGTTGCGTGAAACACAATGTGATGCAAAAATACGAGACACCTGGTTTGGCCTGATGTAGAAGCAACTTTTTCTTGTTGGAATGCAAAGATGAACTTGGAAACAAAAGAATTTTTATTTTGTAGCTTACCCCCTCAATTGGCGAATGAGTGACGAATGCATCTCATGAGCCAATTGACAAATTTATGCAAATGATTATGTGAAATGTACAGTGCAATTGTGGATGATATGAATGATGTAAATGTAATGTCATTTTTGCCCCAACGATGGAAGGGGGTTGTTGGAAAAATGCAAGTGATTGATTCTATTTTTGCCCTAACAGAGAAAGGGTTTTTGCCAAGTGTAGATGCCATGATCATGTAAGATGTATCTCGTTGTGGGAGATCAAAATCAAATTTTGTTATCTTAAGTCTGGGGTGATTCCATGTTGTTGAAGAAATTATCGTATGGCGTCATTGAAATGCAAAGTGATGAATATGAAAAATATCAGGATCCAATCACCCTAAGATCGGATGATTGCTAGGAAGCGTATCCTAGTTGACTCTATGTAATTCCTCAGTGTTAAGGAGAATGATGTATTGTAATTTGTCCATGTTTCAAGCCCCACGGACAAGGCCATCAATGACAATCGTTGAGCAAATTGGTCTTGGTATAGTTTCACTCAAAAGATGAAGTACCAAAATTGATTTTGTTTTCAAACAATGAGATATTGGATGATGATGGCCAAGTGTCCTTATGGTGATTCATTCATCTTACCGAATTGAATAGATGCAAATCGTTGCAATCGCCAAGGAGATAGAATAGACCACTAGATACAAGGTGCACTTGAAATTGTATGACTTGGCAAAATGTGCAAATGCAATGATTGATGGGTGAAAATGATGTTGAAATGAAGATGTGATGATGAGGAATTTATTGATGATTGAATTGAGCAATTTTGTGAAATTTTGTATTGATTTGGAGCATTTTGAAGCAATTTGAACAATTTTACACCTTTTGGGTGCAAATAAAAGTTAGCTATCCAAATCAATTCATATTATCACAAAAATGAATGCAATGATGGAATTGATGATGAGAATGATGAAAATGGTCGTTTTGTGAAAATTTGGACCATTTTGGAACATTTTGTAACTTGTAATGTGATTTTGCAACTTTTGATCGCAAGCAAAAATTATGAATCCAAATCGATTTTGGTTTTCACAAAACATGAAACTATGATAAAATTGATGTATGGATGCAATTTGGAATGATGTGGTGGAGGTTAGCTACCTTTTTGACTCAGATTATTCTTTTTATCAATGTTGACACCAAACGCTGGTGGGCGCCTGCGAAAGGTACAAACGCTCGCCAGAGTTTGATGTTCTTCAAATGCAGGGTTTCGTTTCAATGTGCCAGGAAGCGCCCATGGGCATTTGAATGCGCCTGAAACAGGTATAAAAATCCTGCAGAAGGGAAAATAGGTTCAGTTGTGCGTTTGCAACTTTTTTGAAGTTGCATCTGAGGGAATGGAGTGGAGTGGGGGTGTTGCGAAAGCTATGGCGACGGAGGGTGCAGATGCGGCGGCAAGAGCAGACGTGTGTTTTGCCAAAGAAAGTATCATTGAAGTTCTTTGTTTTGTGCAAAACTTTGTTTATTTTTTATTTTTTTAAATGTATGTAACATTATTGTTTTGCAATGTGAATTGTGTTGCAGTTGAGGATTTTGGAGGCTCGAAATCGATTCTCACCTCTAATCTCGAGGATAAGGAAGGCAGTGTGGGAGGACCAGTGGAAGTTGCTAGAGATTGTGGGGTTGGCTAGGGAAGCCCGGGTAGATGTTGTGAGGGTGGATGAGGGGTATGGGATCCTGATAGGGGGACAATTTTGCTCCTCATTCGAGAGATGACCATGACACTTAAGAATGTATGTTGCATCCTCAAGTTGCTAGTGGAGGGCTTACGTGTCGAGGTTGGACACAATAGGGGACGTGAGCTGAGCCGGTTGTTTGGAGATGATTGGCGAGATGTGGAGGTGACGGGTGGAGGGATTACATACTTGTCCATGTATACGGACAAGAAGTTGTTCATGTATACGAACAAGAAGTTGGATGCCCTTACTGCTTTGGTGATGTTCGTGTTGGCCAACATTGTGGCCCCGAATAGCACTAGTTGTTGGTTCCCATGGAACCTTATCAGGTTGGTGTGCGATATGATCGCTACACCTCGAGTGTATGCATGGGCTCCTACTTTATTGGTGCAGTTGTACCAAATGTTCAACTTCAATGAAAATACAAGTTTCATTTAGCATCATACCAAAGAAAAATGGCTACCACTAACAACTAATAAAAGAAGCATGTGAAGAATAACAAACATGATAGGTATAAAGCTTCACATATATGAGAGGTATTCTCTGATTTATTCTGTTGTAGTGCCTTGCAATGCGATGTATTGTCTCAGGTACATACTCCAATACAAGATTAAGGTAAAGTTATTTATCGGTTGTTGAGAAAAAGCAATGTTTAAGAGCAACAAGATTTGGATGGTCTAGCATATACATTATCTGCAGCTCATGGTTTTTGTATCGTTTGTCTTGGAGAACCTTCTTAATTTCAACAATTTCTCCTGTCTCTCTGCATTTTGCCTACACAAAGTAACTAAAAATTTCCAAATCCAGATTCGAAAGAAACATCAGATAGAATTTCCATTTCACATTAAAAAAGGCAAATATCACCTGAAAGACTACGCCAAAAGATCCTGTTCCAACAACATGTTCCGCAATGTAACTGATATTCTGGAAATCAATGCAAGAAACCAATAACCAATTAGAAAAGATCCTAAACCAGAAAAGCTTCGTTTTGGCTGCTACTTTTGGCATAAGAAATTCCAATTCTCGATAATGTTCTTAAGCAAACCTGTTTGGGTTGGTCATTTCTACCACCAATTGTTGTGGCTATAATGTGGCCTGCCTCTACACTCATACCATCAACAATAGTTGGCTCAATATCCTACAATTCATATACTTTCGGTAAGTTATTGAACAGGCATTGATACACAAGCTTACAACAAAAGCAGCCATAGAAAAGCTCATATTTCAAATTCTTGCTTAAAAGTGTTATTATCTTAGACAGAAAACCAATAGCTTACTTTTTCATTATCAAGGTCTAATTTATTGTCTCTTATCCTCATTTCAAGCATCTCTTGCCCAAGCCAGTCAACATTGTTGGAAGGTTTCAACCTGTTGACTGCCCTTGAACTCCCTACACCTCCAGTGTGTCCTAAGCCCGTTGATGGTATAAATGGCTTAAGCTGAGACAAAATTAATTCTAGTGTGCTTTCACCCTTGGTCTTGTACTCTCCACCCTCATCTCATTCAATTCTCAATTGCTAGGCCCTCTCTATTTGTAGCAAACATGTCATAACTATGAATGCAAAAACGAAACACCAAATATAGATAACTAAAATCAATACACAATATGTTGCACAAAAGAGAGAATATTTTATTGATATAAAGTGGGGAGTCTTAAATCTCCAATGTTACAACATAATATGATATTGATACAGATGTTACAATTATTACAAATCTAGGGTTCTACGAAACCCTAGGTCAATAAACCGTGGTTCTCTTCAAACTCGTCTTTGATCCCAACAGACTGAGTGGGCCTTTTGTTATCCTATGTAGGACCACTCCAGCTCAAGCAGCTGCCAATGAGTATTCTTCTCACACCTGCACACAATCAAACAAAATAGGATTAATAATATCTGTGAGGGCTCCATTGCGTGAGACCCTCAGAAAAAGAAATCACTAACCCTAGATGTAAGAATACTAAAATACTTACAAATAAACTGTAAATAGATCTAAGAATATCCATTGCATAAATAAACTGTAAATAGATCTAAGAATACTAAAATACTTGCAAATAAACTTTTACCTTGTTTATGTTGACTTGTCATTTCTGTCTTCAATGTTGTTGTAGCAGATGGTGACGCAAATGAACCCTGATGGCACTCGAGAGCCGTAGGGTTGCTAATCAGGGACGAAAAATGCCCGTGGGCGCTCGATGATAACCAGGATCGCCCAAGGGCGCTCGAGAAACTCTGGTGGGTGCTCGTGGAACTCTGGGGGGCGCTCGACGATGGTCTGAAGCGCCCATAGGTGCTTGCGAGGATCTGGTGGGCGTTCGAGGTGTGAAGCGTAAGTTGTAGAGCAGATCTGATTTGCGAGGTGGATGACGACGGATGCTTCAGAATGCTTAGGACCTCAAGAAATTGGAGGACTTAGGGCATTCCAAAACTTAGGAAACTTAAGGCGTGGAACTTAGGGTTTCAATGACACATTTTGTGTGGTCAAGATTAAAACATGATGAAGGGTAGAGATTAAATCCGGACAGGTGGCATGGATTAAGGTGGATAAATGGCTAGGATTAGATCATGATGGATGGCTGGTATTAATTTATATAAATATATATAAAATATATATATAAATATAATATATAAAATATTATTATTTAAATATATATATTAAACAAATATATATAAATATATCGATAATTGTAGCGGGAAGCTACGAATGGATGACAAGTGGCTAGATTTTGGTGTGTACATATGCCTCTTTTTGTATCGTGTTGCGTGAAACACAATGTGATGCAAAAATACAAGACACCTGGTTTGGCCTGATGTAGAAGCAACTTTTTCTTGTTGGAATGCAAAGATGAACTTGGAAAAAAAAGAATTTTGATTGTGTAGCTTACCCCCTCAATTGGCGAATGAGTGACGAATGCATCTCACGAGCCAATTGACAAATTTATGCAAATGATTATGTGAAATGTACAGTGCAATTGTGGATGATATGAATGATGTAAATGTAATGTCGTTTTTGCCCCAACGATGGAAGGGGGTTGTTGGAAAAATGCAAGTGATTGATTCTATTTTTGCTCTAACAGAGAAAGGGTTTTTGCCAAGTGTAGATGCCATGATCATATAAGATGTATCTCGTTGTGGGAGATCAAAATCAAATTTTGTTATCCCAAGTTTGGGGTGATTCCATGTTGTTGAAGAAATTATCGTATGGCATCATTGAAATGCAAAGTGATGAATATGAAAAATATTAGGATCCAATCACCCTAAGATCGAATGATTGCTAGGAAGCGTATCCTAATTGACTCTACGTAATTCCTCAGTGTTAAGGAGAATGATTTATTGTAATTTGTCCATGTTTCAAGCCCCACGGACAAGGCCATCAATGACAATCGTTGAGCAAATTGGTCTTGGTATAGTTTCACTCAAAAGGTGGAGTACCAACCCTAATGGCACTCGAGAGCCGTAGGGTTGCTAATCAGGGACGAAAAATGCCCGTGGGCGCTCGACGATAACCAGGATCGCCCAAGGGCGCTCGAGAAACTCCGGTGGGTGCTCGTGGAACTCTGGGGGGCGCTCGACGATGGTCTGAAGCGCCCATAGGTGCTTGCGAGGCTCTGGTGGGCGTTCGAGGTGTGAAGCGTAAGCTGTAGAGCAGATCTGATTTGCGAGGTGGATGACGACGGATGCTTCAGAATGCTTAGGACCTCAAGAAATTGGAGGACTTAGGGCATTCCAAAACTTAGGAAACTTAAGGCTTGGAACTTAGGGTTTCAACGACACAATTTGTGTGGTCAAGATTAAAACATGATGAAGGGTGGAGATTAAATCTTGGTAGGTGGCATGGATTAAGGTGGATGAATGGCTAGGATTAGATCATGATGGATGGTTGGGATTAATTTATATAAATATATATATTAAATATATATAAATATAATATATAAAATATTATTATTTAAATATATATATAAACAAATATATATAAATATATGGATAAATGTAGATGGGAAGCTATGAATGGATGACAAGTGGCTAGATTTTGGTGTCTACAGATGCCCCTTTTTGTACCGTGTTGCGTGAAACACAATGCGGTGCAAAAATACAAGACACCTGGTTTGGCCTGATGTAGAAGCAACTTTCTCTTGTTGGAATGCAAAGATGAACTTGGAGATAAAAGAATTTTGATTGTGTAGCTTACCCCCTCAATTGGCGAATGAGTGACGAATGCATCTCATGAGCCAATTGATAAATTTATGCAAATGATTATGTGAAATGCATGGTGCAATTGTGGATGATATGAATGATGTAAATGTAATGTCGTTTTTGCCCCAACGGTGGAAGGGGGTTGTTGGAAAAATGCAAGTGATTGATTCTATTTTTGCCCTAACAGAGAAAGGGGTTTTTGCCAAGTGTAGATGCCATGATCATGTAAGATGTATCCCGTTGTGGGAGATCAAAATCAAATTTTGTTACCCCAAGTTTGGGGTGATTCCATGTTGTTGAAGAAATTGTCGTATGGCATCATTGAAATGCAAAGTGATGAATATGCAAAATATTAGGAACCAATCACCCTAAGATCGGATGATTGCTAGGAAGCGTATCCTAGTTGACTCTACGTAATTCCTGATTGTTAAGGAGAATGATGTATTGTAATTTATCCATGTTTCAAGCCCCACGGACAAGGCCATCAATGATAATTGTTGAGCAAGTTGGTCTTGGCATAGTTTCACTCAAAAGGTGAAGTACCAAAATTGATTCTGTTTTCGAACAATGAGATATTGGATGATGAATATTGGCCAAGTGTCCTTATGGTGATTTATTCATCTTACCGAATTGCATGGATGCAAATCGTTGCAATCGCCAAGGAGATAGAATAGACCACTAGATACAAGGTTCACTTGAAATTGTATATGACTTGGAAAAATGTGCAAATGCAATGATTGATGGGTGAAAATGATGTTGAAATGAAGATGTGATGATGAGAAATGCATTGATGATTGAATTGAGCAATTTTGTGAAATTTTGTATTGATTTGGAGCATTTTGAAGCAATTTTGGATAATTTTACACCTGTTGGGTGCAAATAAAAGTTAACTATCCAAATCAATTCATATTATCACAAAAATGAATGCAATGATGGAATTGATGATGAGAATGATGAAAATGGTCATTTTGTGAAAATTTGGACCGTTTTGGAACATTTTGTAACTTGTAATGTGATTTTACAACTTTTGGTCGCAAGCAAAAATTATGAATCCAAATCGATTTTGGTTTTCACAAAACATGAAATTATGATAAAATTGATGTATGGATGCAATTTGGAATGATGTGGTGGAGGTAAGCTACCTTTTTGACTCAGTTTGTTCTTTTTGTCAATGTTGACACCAAACGTCGGTGGGCGCCTATCGAAGGTACAAACGCCCACCAAAGTTTGTTGTTCTCCAAATGCAAGGGTGCATTTCAATGTGCCAGGAAGCACCCATGGGCGTTTGAATGCGCCTAAAATAGCTATAAATAATCTTTAGAAGGGAAAACAAGTTCATTTGTGCATTTGCAAATTTTTGAAGTGTTTGAGGGAGTGGAGTGGAGTGGGGGTGTTGCGGAAGCTATGGTGGAGGGTGCGGATGCAATGGTAGGAGCAGACGTGTGTTTTGCCAAGGTAAGTATCATTGAAGCTCTTTGTTTTTGTGCAAAATTTTATTTTTTTTATGTATGTAACATTATTGTTTTGCAATGTGAATTGTGCTGCAGTTGAGGATTTTGGAGGCTCGACATCGGTTCTCACCTCTCATCCCGAGGATGAGGAAGGTGGTGCGGGAGGACCAGTGGAAGTTGTTGGAGGTTGTGGGGTTGGCTGGGGAAGCCTGGGTAGATGTGGTGAGGGTGGATGAGGGGTATGGGATCCAGATAGGGGGACAATTTTGCTCCTTATTGGAGAGATGACCGTGACACTTGAGGATGTATACCGCATCCTCAAGTTGCTAGTGGAGGGCTTACGTGTCGAGGTTGGACATGATAAGGGACGTGAGCTGAGCCAGTTGTTTGGAGATGATTGGTGAGATGTGGAGGTGATGGGTGGAGGGATTACATACTTGTCCATGTATATAGACAAGAAGTTGGATGCCCTTACTGCTTTGGTGATGTTCATGTTGGCCAACATTGTGGCCCCAAATAGCACTAGTTGTTGGTTCCCATGGAACCTTATTAGGTTGGTGTGCGATATGATCACCACACCTCGGGTGTATGCATGGGCTCCTACTTTATTGGTGCAGTTGTACCAAGAGTTATATGAGGTGAGGAGGTAGAGGTGGAAGGGTTTAGGTTGCAGTGTTCTACTATAGTGTTGGGGCTGGGAGCACTTCAATGTGGCTTGACCTATGGGCTTGCCTACTGTGGGATGGGATAGGGATCAACCCTATGCTATGAGGTGGCCTATGGTAGAGGAGGTGCAGTCGAGCCGTCCTGTTTGAATGAGTCAATGGTACAGGAATTTATAGGTTGGACTAACACCAGCTCAGGTGATATGGAGACCATGGCGAGGTGCCATGTGGACAGCGGGTGTGGCATGCTAGGTGGGTGGTTGGGAGGCATACGAGTGAGGTGGAGTTGGTCTAGTTCTCATGGGTGTTGTGGCAGTTTGGACTGAGGTAGGGGGTTCTTGAGGTACCACTGCTCTATAGGCGTCATCGGTATGAGACAGGTCTCCCTTGTACCAAGGCATGAAGGGCCATTTATGAGGATGACGAGGAGATGGATCTCCCCGATGTGGATGATGCAGGGACTTCTATGGAGTATGATGCATGGTTCGCGACTCAACCACCATGGGTACCGAGTCTGATAGTAGATGGGGGGAATGGGGATGAGGAAGATGTCGAGGAGGTCGATGAGGCTCCTAAGCGTCAGAGACACCTTCGAGCTAGCAGTCGAAGGAGGCGATCTAGGGGTACAACAAAGTAGGCACTAGAGTTTGGAGGGGATGGAGATGGCATAAGGGATATGGAGGAGATTCTGGATGGGCCTCCTGGTCAGAGTGAGGAGGATTGGGCGAGGTTGGAGTAGCTAGTGGTAGAGTGAGATGCTATGGTAGCGGCTCGGGACATAGAGATAGCTCGGCTGTGGGATGTGGAGATAGCGGCTTGAGATGTGGAGGTGGCTCGACTACGGGTGGAGCTAGGGGCACAATCGACTATAGGTGGAGGTGAGGATAGGATTGTGAGGCTCCAGGTAGAGCTTCTAGAGAGGATTCATTGGTAGAGACATGATGTACATCACCTTCGAGCTTGGGATGGATACATCCGATTGTTGGAGGATCGATTGATGGAGCATGACATTGGGCTTCTTCCTTCTCCATATCTAGGTCTGTTAGGCCTAGTGAGTCTAGGCATAGCTCTAGGTCTAGGGCTCCTTCAAGGTCATAAGGATCCTCTTATAGGCGTTAGCTAGTGCTTAGATGCACTTTTTGTATATGAGCCTTGGTGCTCCATTGTATATAGCCTTTGGGTATTCATTGTACATGTGATATATACATGGATTTTACTTTTTGTCTTATGTTGCTCTTGTGTGAATGCTTTTGTGTGGATGCATGTGTATATGGATGATTAATGCAAGTGATAATGTATATGGAAATGTATATGGATGATTAATGCAAGTGATAATGTGGATGAATGCAAATGTTCTAATGATCATTCATAGTTTAGAATTTTCTTGGCCATGTTTAGCATTGTTGTTTAATCAGGGGCACCAAACTGGTGGTATGTGAGGTGGAAGACTCATGAAATGACATGGATATTGACATGGAAGAAGATATGGATGTTGATATGGAAAACTGATTGTTTTGCAGAGACTCAGACATACTAGTGGTATCAAACAAACTCACTAAATGTTGTCTAATTTCTTTAAGACCAAATGTGTGTGCAGTGAATTCATTTACCGAATCAAGAGCATGGTAATGACTCGAGGTAATCAAGAACCAATGTGTGCAAGTGAGTTCATTGACCCATCTTGAGTAAATTGGGTGAGACCTGTTATGGATGAGACCAAGAAGCTAGCTTGTCCTTATGTGTGGTCAGAGGTCTCTTTAAAAGAGACGTGTCACCACGCATGAGCGTACTCCACTACCAGTCAAGCATCTATAGCTCCGGTGGAGACTAGCTCCATAGTCCAAGAATTTGATCTTTAGGCTTTGGGGATGACTACCTAACCGTCTGACTGGAAATGTAGTACTATCCTTACAGCTTGAGGATCTGTGGTGTGTGATGAAAGATTTAGAGCTTTGGGGAATCGGATTCTCAACCTAAGTGTGATGAGAATTGTACCCTATCCTTACTACTCTGTCTTTTAAATTTGGAAGCAATTGTGATAGTGGTGAAAACCACTATTTTTGTGGACTATGTTGCATAATGGGACAAGCAAGGATTACCCTTTTCACTTCGAGGTTCAAACCAAGTATGGTGTTATCCCTCTTTGACACAAGATGTTTTTAAGATGTGAAATTGTGTTTGGTTCAAGAATGTTTTGGAGTCAATTCCCAAAACTCAAGATTTTCTTAGTGAAAATTGTGTCTTGGTCCTAAAGAAAACTCGACATGTATTTGGAGGTTGCTTAAAACACTAGGAGTGGCTGAGTGATCGAAAACACCTAGGAATTATGGACATGTGGTTGCAAATGACAATTTTGACTCAATGACATGGTGCAATGAAATGGATGATGTTTTGAAGGTGCCCCTGATTAAGGCAACATGACTGTATTGGACCAATTAATATCTGAACTGAATAAATGATCCCTAATATGAAATGGAATATATGAATGCAATGTATGAAATGTAATTTGTGCAATGGAATGAGTGTAATGTAGCTTGTGAAATGCAATTTTATGAAATGAAATGAAATGTGTGCAAAATGCGATGTATGAAATGCAATTTTGTTTTTGTGTAATAGCCATGTATATATACATATATATAAATCACATTATGCATAGAATGCTTTCAAATGGATAACATTAAGTGGTTCGGGCTCTTCAAATCCCTCTAGACTGGCAAGCCGATAAGTACCTTTACCCACTTTTTGAGTAACAATGTATGGACCTAACCAATTAGCCACGAATTTATCACGAAGATGCGATAAAGCATTGGTATTTTGTTGATTCTCTTTAAGAACAAGATCTCCTACTTGGAATTCATGTAGATGAACTTTGGTGTAGTAAGCACGCTTTAGGTGGTCTTGATATACTCGTAAATGCTCTAAAGCATTGACTCGCCTCTCATCAAGGAGTGTGAGTTGGTCAAGACGTGCTTGTCTAGCAGTGTCATCATCTATGAATTCTTGCAATAAAATTTGCAAGGAGGGGATCTCAAGCTCAAGAGGCATGATTGCTTTGGCTCCATAGACCAATGAAAATGGTGTTGCCCCAGTAGGCATGCGGATGCTTGTTCGATAAGCCCATAATGCCAAGGGAATTTGTGTATGCCAATCTCTATGATTTTCTTTAACAAGTTTCTTGAGAATAGCAATTAAGGTCTTATTGGTAGCCTTAGCTTGTCCATTTGCTTGTGGGTAATAAGGAGTCGAGAAACTATGTTGGATATTATATTTCTCACTAAGTGCTCGAACATCCTTGTTCTTGAAAGACTTGCCATTGTCTGAGATGATTTTTGAGGGAATACCAAAACGACAAATGATATGGTGAAGGATAAACTCCACAATTCTAGGTCTTGTCGTACTGGTTAGAGGAATTACCTCAACCCACTTTGTGAAGTATTTAGTGGCTGTGATGATGAATGTATGTTGTCCCAAGGAAGGAGGTGAGATTTTGCCAATTAAATCTAGACCCCATTGTGAAAAGGGCCAAAGGCTTTGAATAGGTTGTAATGCTTGTGATGGCACATGAGTTAAATTAGCATGCTCTTGACATTGCTTACAATGTTTGACATATGTGCAACAATCTCATTCCATTGTGGGCCAATAGTAACCCATGCGTAAAATACGCTTTGCAATGGCCATTCCACTAAAATGACCACCACAAGTACCATCATGAGCTTCATCTATGGCTCTTTGTGCCTCAACAGACTCGAGACAATGAAGGAGAACTCCATCATAACCACGTCTATACAACACGTCCCCCAAGAGAGTAAAACGAGCTACCTTTTGCTTGAAAGTGTGTTTAGCAGTCCATGACATATCTGATGGAAGTGTTCCAAATTTGAGAAAGGCTATTATTTGGTTTGACCAAGGCTCATATGGTTGCGAATGGATAAAGCAAACATCCTTTTCATCCTTAGAGTCAGCGTGGATAATTGCAGATTTAGAGATCATTGTGATTATGAGTGGTTGTACCTCTCCTAAGGTATCCTTTGGAATCAATGATCCAAGAGAGGCCATCGCATATGCAAATCTATTAGTCGAACGTGGCAAACTATCAATTTCATACCAATCAAACTTGGAGAGCAATTTCATTGCTACTTCATGGTAAAGCTTTATGGTAGGTTCTTTGCATTGATATTCTCCGGTTACCTGTTTGACAACAAGTTGGGAATCACCAAATATCCTGATACGCTTAATGCCCATAGCTATAGCTGCTTGAAGACCTAAGATTAAGGCTTCATACTCTGCATTGTTGTTTGTGCATTGGAAGTCTAGTTTGAATGATAAGGGGATAGGCACCCCTTAGGGTGTATGAAACACGACTCCAGCACCTTCACCTTTTTTGCACTTAGAACCATCAAAGAATAGAGTGATATCGATGTCTTCCTTCGAAATGACATCTTCTTCTTGTTCAGTGACAGTGAATACTGAATCATCTAGGAGCTCAATAATCAAGGGTTGATCACTAGGTAGTGGAGCTTCCGCAAGTTGATCGGCTATGACCTGACCTTTAATGGATTTTTGGCTTATGAACTCAAGATCAAATTCAGTGAGAAGCATTATCCATTTAGCGGTGTGGGTGTTATTGTAAGTGCGAGACATCATATAACGTAGAGGATTTTCTCTAGCTATGACATATGTGGTGTGACTAAGCATGTAATGTCTAAGTTTCTTAGTGGTAAAAACCACTGCTAAGCACAATTTTTCCATGTAAGCATATCTGGTTTCATAGCTTACCAATGTTCGACTAATGTAATAGACAACTTGCTCTCGATTGTTTTCATTCTTTTGTGCAAGCATTGTCCCTAATGCAAAATCCATTGCTAAAACATAAAGATGCAAGGGGACCCCTGAACGAGGAGGAGCTAAGACTGGTGGAGAAGCCAGGTATTTCTTAATGTCATCAAAGGCTTTTTGGCATTCATCTGTCCATGAAAATGGCACCCCCTTTTGTAACAAGTGATTGAATGGCCTACATTTCTCAAAAAGTTGCGTAATGAAATGATGGATTGATTGAATCTTTCCTTGTAAACTACGCAATTCCTTTAAGTTTGTTGGGGGAGGCATCTCCATGATGGCCTTGACTTTGTTTGGGTCCACCTCAATGCCTCTTTTGGAGATAATGAACCCTAGTAGTTTGCCAGAGGTAACACCAAAGACACATTTCTTGGGGTTCAACCTTACATTATGCTCTAGAAGTCGATCGAAGACTTTTTCCAATACACCAATGTGTTCTTGTCGAGTTTTAGATTTTGCCAAGAGATCATCCACATAATCTTCGATAATATTATGCATGTAATCATGAAAGATGTATGTCATGGCATGTTGATAAGTGGCACCTACATTTTTGAGGCCAAAGAGCATCACCTTGTAACAAAAAGTCCCCCAAGGTGTAGTGAATGTTTTTTTGTGTTGGTCATCAGGATTTATTCGAATTTGGTTGTATCCTGAAAAAACCATCCATGAGAGAAAGCATTTCATGGCCACCGCAAGTGTTGACAAGAGTATCAATGTTTGGAAGAGGAAAATCATCCTTAGGACACACTTTATTGAGATCTCGAAAATCAATGCAAACGCATATCACCCCGTTAGGTTTGCGAATGGGTACCATGTTTGAGAGCCACTCAGGATAGTCAATGGGTACAATGAAACCCACATCTAAAAGTTTTTGAAGCTCTTCTTTAACCAAGAGGACAACGGTAGGATGCATCCTTCTAAGTTTTTGTTTGACCGACTTAGCATCAGAGTGCAAGGTGAGATTATGGACAACCAAGTTAGGGTCAAGGCCAGGCATGTCTTTGTAAGACCATGCAAAAATATCCTTCTTCTTGAGGAGAGCAATTAATTGCTCTTGTTCATCTATGGATAAATTTTTGCCAAGTTTGACAATTTGGGGATTGTCTTCGTCTGAACTAAGGTTCACATCGATAGTATCTTCAATAGACATGTGAGAACCTTCCTCAAGTTGATGGGGAGTTGGGATCAAATGAATGTCGTCTATGATGTCATCAAACTCTTCTGACTCAACCTTGTCTATGTTTGCCTGGAAAACCTCAGGATCTGAAGGTGAAGGTGAAGGTGAAGGTGGAGGTGATAGAGGAATGTAGTTGGCTGAAGCCCTTAACAATTCCTCGAAAAGGACAAACTCAAAAAAGGATGGTGGTGAGGAAATCCGATCCATATCAATAAGACTAATGTCAATAGGAATTGGCTTTGCCAAATCATATGGATTACGGAGTGGGGTGAATAAGCCAACATGATTCATGTTGACTTAAAGGGAAAATGAATGGTTGGCAAGGGTAAATGGATGGGTGGATCCTGTTTGGTAGAACCAATGCTAGAACTATGGTAAACCTGAACAACAACAAGCAACACAAATAAATGCAATGTACATGCAAAATATTTTTTTGTTTTTATTTTTTGATTTTTTTATTTTTTGTTATGTACATATGTTACAAGTAAAATGGTCGGTGATGTGGATCAATGAGATGGAGGTGGTGGTTCACCAGTTGGTTTGGCTTGTTCTTGTGGAAGAAGCAAGTGAAATATGGGTTGATGGATGGGGAATATTCTGAGGTAATACTCATCTTGTTCGGTGTGTGGAATGATGGGGTTTGATTCCTCTTCAGATTCATTAGAAGCTATCGACATAAGGTCAAATTCTTCATAGATTTCATCTTCGGAGTCATCTATGTGATGGATGTCTTCTCCTGAATTCAAATTTAAGCTTTGGAAAGCTTGTTCAAGAGAAGAAGTGGATGAAAGTGGATGATAGCCTAAACCTGAATGGTCATGCGTTTCTCGATATGAAACATCGATAATCTCATGCATTCCCTATTCATGTCATCCTAGGCCATGTCCTTGCCAATTAACAATGTGAAAATACTGGGATGGAAAACCCGACATATGTTGTATATTGGTCGGTGTTGGTGATTTGGGTTCATCTGGAGTAACTAGATTGGATGATGAATCAAGCCCCCCATATACAAAATTTATGCTATTAGGCACTGAACCCATGTTATATACCGCTCCTATAGATAAGGGTGGGTCACATGGGCGATCGTAATCCTTAGCAGTTTGAATGTTGAGCGGTGTAACTGTGATGTCTTGGACCACATATTCACCAATACCAGGATTAGTGAGGTGGACCTCCCTTGGGATGATGTGGATGGATTGGATGTAGATGGAACTGACTCATGGTTGGCTAATGGTATCTCACAATCCATCATTTTGACTTGTGAGACATTGGCTAATGGGGATGGAAATGGATTTGGTTGGGTGGATAATGATGATTTGGAAGGAGTGATTATGGAAGGTGATGATGTTGATGATGTGGCTAATGTAGATTGAGTTTGACCACATGTGCATGTAGTCAATGGTGATGAAGATGGGGGTATGGAAGTGGATTTTTGATGTGAAGTGGTGATGGGAAGCTCCTCCAAAATAGGGGCTTTAGATGAAGATATGGATGGGGTGGTTGATGAAGTGAGGAATAGATGAGTGGAAGGTAACATGGACTCATAGGGGTTTGAGATAAAATTGCAATACTTGAACGGTTCAACATCCGTCGATATGCAATGGACTTGTCCTTCATGTACGTATTTCAAGCATTGATGCAATATTGAAGGGACACATCTCATTTCCCTCATCTAAGGTCATCCAAGGAGTACATTATACGCCATGGACCCTTCCAAGATGTGGAACATGGTATGCAATGTTTTGACCCCCACGTCTATGGGCAAAACAACAGTGCCAACTGTGGAGCAAAGAGCATCGTTAAATGCTTTCAAGGTGAAAGTGGATTTGGTAATGTGATTTGGAGGAAGATTGAGATGATGAAGAGCAGATGTGGTGATGATGTTAATGGAGGAGCCAGTATCAATTAAAACTCTTTTGAATGGTTTCCTATCAATTTGAGCCATAATATGTAATGGAGGATCCACCAATTCCGATGATATTGGTTTAATCTCAAAATCATAGAATGTAATGGAAGGCTCCATACATGTTTGGATACTCCCCACAAAATTGCTAAAGGCATTAGGATCTTGGGATTAAAGAGGAGATTGTTGAATGAGCTCGTATATAGACAGTTTTGCTGAAGCCATTTTTAGGCTAGTAGTTAACCGGCTGCTCAATGAGATGATTGGCCTAGATGGACGATTGGAAGGATGACTAGGTTGAATTTGATGGCTAGGAATATGGATTGGTGGTGAGGGATTAGCGGAAAATTGGATGGGAGATG
>JAQPPZ010009362.1:0-17823 GCA_028583015.1 Wollemia nobilis | reverse complement strand
AAGAATCTAGACAAAAATAATCTCGGTATTTTGACGATATTTATTTCAATCCTAACTTTGTGAATCTCCCTAATTCTTCACCTGGGTTCCCCTGACTATCTTTTGACGGTGGCGGTCCAATGGTGCATTAGTTTAACAAAACACTTGAAGCTAAAATATAATGGTGGTTTCCCTATTGACCTACAGGAACTAGATATACCATGGCTTGATATAACTTTTAATGAATGAGCACTAGGGAATAACAATCACAAGATGCAAAAATAATATGAAAGAAAGTAAATCTACTAGATGGCTAAATATCATAAATAGAAATCATATAAAAAGGATTACAATGTAGCTATGGAGGAAATAAGAACACTCCGCAATAATCTTGAACTACATTACACACTCCATCAATGGATGGTAATTTACATGAGCCTTTATCAGCTGCTTCCACACTGTCCGCTATGTCCCTCAAATCTCTATCTATTCTAACAAGGAGGTATTTCTTATATAAAAACACAAGTTCCTTGGCCAACACTCTACCTAGGTTGTACAGGGGACAACACACATATACAACTTGCACATTGATACTTGTGCATTTATTACGTGCATGAAGTAACTAGATAACTTTTTGTAAAGTAATCTAAGTATGTACCTTGGAAGATACATTTACACCAATCCAAAATGATGGAATAGACTCTATTTCTAACGAATCAATCCACCAATAAAGAAAAAGAAAAAGGTAGGTTAGGCCTGCACAACATCCATTTGATGAATGAAGCCCTTAATCCTAAAGCAAGGATGGAAAATTTTGATCAATCATAATTTACAGTTGGGTTGAAATCATCATAGCTACATGCTATGAACCTCTGAAGGTTTGCTCCTTGACCCCATGCAAGAGGGGTCCAACTTCTAGAAAATGTGTAAGTTACGTATCATATCTAGCTCTTGGTGCTACAAATGGATTGTGGGAATGGTAAATCCATTGAAATTGTGAGATTGTGGGTCCTTAAGCATATACTTTAATCACAGGGATACAAACCTATCGATTGAACCTCTTAGCTACAAAAACTTGGTTGAGATCAAATGAAATTTTTAAAATACAAGTGTTGTAATGTCCTTTTTAAGCTCATTGACCCTTACTGCGAAAGTACCCCAGAAATTAGTACAACAAGGAAATAACTCAAAAATTGCTCATAATAACACAAGTATGAGGAGAAATCAGCCGGTATCATATATTAAATATTGCCAAACCAATACAACAACTCCCCAAAAACAGACAGTGCAAAAATCCTCCAAAACCTGACCCCAAATACAATCGTAAGGTTTAGGGCTGCCATGAATCTAAAACACATACCAAATGCTCCCAAAAAATACCACAAACTCCTCACGGATGCCTCTTTTTGTATTTTTGATATTTTGAGAACAATACTTTTTGCCCAATGATATTGCCAAGACCCCAACCATGCACACTCAATGCACTATGGGAATGAGCAAAGACACAGCAATCTCAACTCACTTGGAACCTCTAGGGTTTCAATATTCAATTTTGATATCAACATAACCTACCCAAAATGGGACGTCTCACTCCCTTATATAGGGTTAGGTTCTAATTTGGAATTTGACATCTCCCAACCCTAAAATCAGCAAGAGTGCCTTCTTTACAACATAAAACATAAACATAATAAACACAACTTAAGTTATGTCTCTAGTCCACATGAACCCCTTTTCACTTTTATAATTGAGTGTGAGACATTACAAAAATATTTATTTTAGGGACATTACAGATCCACCCTCCTAAAATTGCTTGTCCTCCGTGAGTAGTGGAGCCATCTAAATTTACGCACCTTCCGTGCTTTGTCCTCACTGACAAAGTCCTTCACTTCTGAATGTTACTGGCAGTCCTACTCTTAAGCTTCTCTCCCTTGTCTCAAGGATTAATTTAGGTTCAAGAATGAGCTTTCCTTCATCATTAAGAGGTGGGAAACATGAATATGGGTGAATATGTTGGCCCAAGGCCTTCTTCAAACAAGAAACATGGAAGACATTATGTATTTTACTTCCCACATGAGTTCTAAAGCATGTATGCAGCTTTGTCAACACAGGGCTCAACACCTTGTAAGGTCCATAAAATATGGGTTTGAGTTTTCTGCTCCACTTCTTTTCAATGTATTCCTGTTTGTGGGCGACCTCTTATAAGCAAGTCTCCCACCTCAAATATTACTACGCTGTGATATGTATTCTTGCTGATTTTGTGTAAGTAGAATATTGTCCTTCAAAGCATTAAGAATATCTTGATTTTTTGTTGCAAAGTGTCTAGCTTTGGACCCTTGAATCACCAAGAATTAGATCTGAAAAGTATTAGGGCATCATAACCATAAAGTGCCTTGAATGGAGACATTTTTATGGACATATGATAAGTAAAATTGTAGCATGTTATAAGGTGCAGCCATTTAACCCATGCCTTTTGTTGACCCGAAACATAATTTCTCAAATATATTATTATTAATAATTTTAGTTTTATCAGTTTGGGGATGGTAGCTAGTACTAGGAGTCAATTTTATTTTCCATAGCTTAAAAGTGCTTTGCCAAAACTTGTGCTAAAAGAACATATGTTGTCCCTATCACTCACAATGGATTTAGGCCAAACGGAAATTGCAATCTAAAAATTCTTTAAAAAACAAATCAGCAACTTGTATGGGCAGTACAAGTTGTTGAAATGGCATAGAAATAGGCAAATTTTGTCAGTCTGTCGGCGGCAACAAATATCTACCCAATCCTTCATGTATACCTTGGGCAAACCGGTAATGAAGTCCATGGAGATGCTTTCCCATTTCTGATTAGGAATAGGAAGTGGCTAGTAAACATTTCATAAATTCCTTATTCCCCCTTGTTTTCTTGGCAAATAACACATTCTTGAACATGCAAGAAGACATCCCTTTTCAAACCCTTCCAATAAGAATATTTCTCTGTTTCACTGTTGCTAAGTCTTGCTTAAGTACCCGGATGACCTAAGTGGGAGCATCATGCCTTGGCTGTAATTAAACATTTGACTTTGATTAGAATTGTAAAAACACTATTGTGTAAAAATCAGTCCTTCTTTATGGGGTGAGACATATCATCTTACCCAAACTCAATTTCAAAATCATATGATTGCAACTTTGTTACCATTTAAAGCCGTCTTTCATTAGATTCAACTTGCCCCAAGAAGTGTTTCAAGCTAATTGATTAGTTTAGACCACAAACACATACACCTAATGTAGCTTGAATTTGGTCAAGGCATGCGTGATAACTAGCATCTCTTTATCATATGCGGAAATTTTTCTCCACATTTGAACGACTTTCTACTCTCATGAAATGAAGCATCCTTGTTGCATAATCTGAACTCCAACTCCAACACAGGCTTATCACAAGCAATATTAAAAGCAACGAAAAATAAGAATAACAAGTAAAGGAGTGAGTCATTACATCTTTCTTCCGCTAAAGCCTCATTAGACCATGAAAAGGCCCCTTTCTTGAATTAAAATTCAGTAAGAGGTAGCCAAAGAAAACCCTTTAATGAACCTCCTGTAGTAATTGCATAAACCCCTAAAACCCTCAATTCCTTTAGGTTGGATGGTATATGAAACATCTTTAATAAATAAAACTGGTTTGATCAACCTTAAGATGTTTTTGTAGTAAACCTTGAATTTGAGGATGAGGAGCTGATTTTTCCCTTAAAACTAAAGTATAGCTGCCACTCAACGTCCTTATGCCTTATCATCTTCTCCATTCTTTTGTGAAACCTCAAAAAATTTGCAAGAATATTTTGACCATTTCATGATTCATGCTTTCCATCTTTCCCTTCAAGCATAATTTGCCAGTTCTAATTTCTTATAATTAGTAACATCCTGAAAGTGAATAACCATTTTAAAGCCATATGGGAATACCTCCTGAAAAGGCAAAAATTGCTCATCTACTTCCATGTTGCACAAATTAATTTTATCTTCTTACCACTTTGTTGCATTTGATAAGATCACCATTGCCAATAACAACATTAAAACTAGAGATGATATTAAACAGAATATTATTTCTAGTGGAAAACTTCTCATCAAAAAAATTGTAAGTATACTTTACCATCTATTAAGCAATAACCTTTTGTAGAAGAGATGCCTAGTACCTTAATGGTGGCGATTCATTACATGATGGCTAGGGAACCATCGGGAACTTCCTCAAACTCCTTTGTGCTTCCTCTTCCAAGGGTGTCTCATCGCCTCATAAAATCGGGATTATCGAATGTGAATCAGAATCGGAATGTAATTCAATGATTTTCATATCCTTCTCTTGCATTTATGATCTCTTTGCCAAAGGAGACTTGCAAATGAAACACTTGTTTTGTTTCCTTAGCTCATATTTCTATTCATCAGCGTGGGCCATTTGGGGGCTGAAAACTGAATCTAAAACCTTCTCCATGCGTGGAATTCTTGCCATAAAAAAATTCTCTCATTTCCACCTTGTATTGTGAGGTTCCTTGCCTCTCTTGCTGTCAAAAATTGTTTTTCTAGGCGTAAAGGTGGTCTAGGAAAGGTGGATTATGTGCAAAATATTTCTATCTAGGAGGTAAAATAGATTCTAAACTTAAATATCTCTTAATGTCATCTTCAAAGTGCATTTGGTTCAAAAATTTTAACTAATCCCTTCACGGGTTCCAACAAACCATCCATAAAAGAAAAAATTACCTCTTGGATGAAATATTTTGTGCACAGGCTGAAAGTTGTTCAAACTCCTCCACATAGGCATGAATGGATGAAGTTTGCTTCAAAGTAGCAAGCTCCTTGGAAATACTCTTACATTCCTCCTTTCAAACCTATTCAAAACCACAGTACAATTATCAAATGTCCAATATCACCAGCCTTAGTTACCTTCATGATGCCACCATGAATGCTTTACCTCAGGTGAGGTGTAGAAATCTGTTGTGAAGACTTTGAAATAGGCTCAAATTAAAATAAGTTTTGTAATTTTTGAAGCCATGCCCTAATTTAATAAGACCATCTTGACTAGTAAATGAGGGAATATAGTCACATTTTGATGCAAAAAGGGCTTCTTTTCTCTTTTTTAGCCTCAACTTAAAATTGCAAATACCCAAATATTTATCAAAATAAACTACGCCTAAGCCTCGGATTTATTACTATAAGCGGTAAACCATTCATCCTAATTCATCAGTTACCTCATTTTCCTCTCAGTGGAGATTGGTGGAATAAGAAACATGGCTTGGACGGCCTAGGAAAGGGAGTGTGAAGTTAGATGATGACTCATGCCCCATTGTTGTTGCTCACTTTCTCCTTCCCTCCTTGTGCCATTTTACTGGGTGCCTGGTTGCCTCAATTCTTTGTAAGATTTGCTCTTTGTAAGGACACCATTCTCTGAGGCAGCCAAGTAGGTAAAATTTCTCAGTCTAACAATTGGCACTGGCTCACCTCAACTTTGGGCCTCATTACCTCTCTGTTTGACATTTTCCAGGTGAGTTTGTTTCTCCAGGTAAATCTTGATGAATAGGAAGACGATGCATAAACCTATCAAACCTAAAAACACTAAAACATAAAAACATAAAATAAACACAACTTAAGTTATGTCTCCTAGTCACATGAACCTCTTTCACTTTTATAATTAAGTGTAGGAATGTTTGCAAAAATGTTTATTTTTGGGACATTATAATTAGGGGGTAGAAAAATTTAAAAATCAATCCCCACCTCTAACTACAATAGGAGGAAGCATATGCTTAGATCACCATCTCAAATTTACTTAAGCTCTAGGTTCTAAAAACTCATGAAAGTGAGGACTCTCTCATTTGGAAAGGAGAAAAGTGAGGCTTATCAAGTTAGCCTACCTCTTTATCAAATCTGAATTCCTCAATGGTATCCTACCTCATACGGTTTGGATGAAGAATCTAACCCCAAATGTAAATGTATTTTATTAATATTTATTCTCCAAAATAGATGTCTCCACTCTTGAGAATTTTGTAGGAGGTATAAATTTTAATAGAGTGTTATGTCTGGAAGCTGTGACGAATCGTGACTCCACCTATTCTTCCATTATCCCTTCTTCACTATGTTGATAGCCCATATTTTTGTTCCTTAAGGTTCATTGGATCTTGCCAAATATGTTTGGGGTCTACTTACGGTGGACTTCATTTTTAAATACATTACGACTTGATTAAATTCTAGACCTTCTTGCTTCCCCATTTGTTTTGGAGCATTTGGTGGGAGTGTAATCAAAGAAACCTTAGAACTCCAAGCATGATGTTGAATCTCTGTTTTTAGTAGAGTGATTGGGGCATTAGTGGAGAATGTGACCTCTTATTTATTGGATTTGGAATAGGAAGCTCCTTGATGAAGCCTCGATGGAGCTTAGGCTTGGTTTTTCACCAAATAAACTGTGTCTAATGACCCACTTCCTTCCTCCAGTATCTCATTTTTTGGTCCTCTGCCACATGCCGGGTTGGGTTGAATTCAACTTTATGGCACTTCTACTGGGAGCTAGGCCTTACTATGGTAGGTGGTGTACTTAGAAATGATAAAGGGGATCTTCTAGGTACCTTTTCCAAAATATTTCAATCTAGACCTCCCATTTTGTGAAAGCCAGAGAACTCCTTCAAGGCCTCTTATTGGTGGAATACATAGGTTTTAGTAAAGAAGCTGTAATTGGAAAAGGATTCTTCAAATATTTAATCTGGTCAAGAGAGTCTGCTACCCTGTGGAAGATAATAAACCATTGTATAAAAATCAAAATAATCCTCTCAAGATCTGAGGATCAAATTCAACATATTTTTGTGAAGGAAACAAAGCAGCAAACCTGATAGCAAATATTGGGCTATCACAACAAGGCCTTATAGTTTGGATGCCAAATTTTTCTCAAAGCCTTCATAATATAATTGTGGATGATCATGGTTAGGTGTAGGTATTGATTATTAGGGATGGGAGGTTGGGGGATATTTTCTATACTTTTTGGAGCCTCTTATTTTTCTTAGTTTTCACGTTAGTAGGGATTCGGTGTCATCTATAGATGCCTCGTGTACAATGGATGCTATATGAATTGGAGCCTTGTCTTCTCAAGGCACCACATCCTATTTTGGTGTCATAATTGAATGTGTTTCTACAACGTGAGGGTGAGTCAGACCGTTACCTCTTTGCTCATGGATTATTACCATCCATACCCCTTCTAGTAGTGCTAGGATGATTACCGAGTTTCAGGTTGTCCTCCTACTGATTATGTTGCTAGCAACTTGACTCATGCTAAGGGAAGAAACACTTATTATTTGGCATGACATCGATGATGCTTTTTTCTTCTCACCCAATCTTGGGAATTGAACCTTTTTTACAATCCCAAGACACAAACAAAGTCATGGTTATCCTGGTTAGAGTTTTATTAAATATGCTTGGGGATAAGTTGTTCTCCTTATCTAGGATACCGTATTCCTAGACTCATCCTTGGTATCTCGTTGAAGTGTAGTTCATGTAAATCTACAACCAACCTTTGGTGTTCCATCGATTTAAGGGATGTGGGGCTTGGTTTACTTAGTTGTAAGTTAAAAATCTAGTTTCCTTATTTTGTTAGAGTATTGGTTTCCATGGCTTATCGATCTACTCATAGAGAGATGAAAGTTACATTTGGATATTTAAAATCCTAAGTAACTATGGATGCAAAGGTCTCCCCAATGGGCAGACTCTCTGGTATCTTGTGATCTACCTTTGGGTGTTGCAACGAGTTTTCCCCCTTTTATTTTTCTTTTTGGGAGTTTTGGTACACTGATTTTTATCGTTACTGTTTTTTTTCTTAAGTATTGTTTTCCTTTAGAATGTTGCATTGTCTCATTCTCTTTCTCAGTCCCATTGTATTAGTTTTTAGGATCATAAAACATCTATTTTAATAAAAAAAATATATAGCATGCTTTCGTTCATAGTAGTTGGTGCCTCCTTGATAGATTTTACTAGGGTATTTCTAATATTCTTCAAACTTCCTTATTGATATATTGATATGTAAGTCCAAGAAATCTATTTTTATTAGAAGTTTTTTAATAGTTTCTATCTAGATAAAAAATTCTCACTTCATGGTCTTAAATAAGGGCATCTCTTTCCCAAACCATGGTCAGCCACCCATTATTTTATCTAATTAGCCAGATTGGAAAGATGATGGGGTAAAAATCCTTTGAGACGAAAAGTCATAATGCAATGTGAATACAATCCCCACTTCCACTTGATCCAATTTTGAATCTCCAAAATCTTACGGCTGTATCCATGAAACTTACCAGCTAAACCTCTACTCTTAATAATCGGTATATCATGCTACGATCATCTCATGGTGTAACATTTGTTCCCTTGATCAAACTTAGCATATGTTGGCTCCTCTTCCTATCTCAACTTGGGCATCCATATTTCTATGTAGTTAATCCTAACTTCCCATTAGGGATTTCAAATATCACTTTCCTTCTATGTTACCTAGTGGGACCCGCTCTTGATTCACTTTTAACTCACACTCGATCTTTTAAAATTATTTTTGTTAATTATATAAAAGTAAAAATTAATAAGTAAATATTACATCATAATAATTATATCTTATTATAACCATATAAATAAAATTATTGGACTCTTTTAAGAAAAAAAATTACTATACCTATGATACACATTTTTATCATGACACCTAAACAAATAAAACTCCTGAACCTTTTTTTCAATATTTATGATATTCATACTTTGTTATAATACCCAAACAAATAAAATTTACTAGGGCCTACAATTTTAACTTAAATTTTATGATATTTATATCTCACCCACATAAAAGAAAACTTAATAGGACTCCTTTTAAATAGAAATTTTATTACTCAGTGTATGATACCCATATCTCATAATGTTACCTTGTACTAATAACATCAAAATTAGACTCCTTTAAGCCAAAATTTCTTGATATAAACTTTAATTACATGAATTAATAAGTTTTTTTTAGCATATACTGGGAATCAATAACATTACATTTCCCCTTACAAGCCTCTTCGTGAGTTCAAATCTTGCTCCTTACTATTTATTAAATTAATAATATTATTTTTACTTATAATAGTATAATTTATATTAAAATATAATTATTTAAATAAATATATTTCATAAAATTTAAAAAATATATTTTTATTAAAAATTATGGCTAATTATTTTATTATAACAATAATGATGATTTTAATTCATATACACAAATTATAAACTAACTTATAAATCAACATGCATCTAATATTCACCATAAAACTTTAAAATCAAGGGGTTTGTAATACTTTCCAATGCCAATTTCATCTCTAAATTATTATCAATGATAATATCTAGCATTTTGATTTGTTTAATTAGTTGTAGGATTTATTTACCCAATTATATTTTTTGATACGTGAAAGATTTTATATCAAAACGGGTTTTTCAGGTTGACCCAAAACCTTTGTACAAAGTCAGCGTAAAGCTGGGGACCAGAACCAGAGACCAGCAGAGGATCCTTGACCTTCTAACCTTACTAGCCAAAGGTGGCTTACAACACCGCGAAAATGCAACATGTCGCGATATCGCGACACCTTTTCCATCGTGCTCTCTTTCTGCTCTGTTGGTCGCGAAAAAACATGTCGCGAAATCGCGACACTTCTGCCTGCTTGCTACCTTTCGATGCTTGTAGCCGCGAAAATGCGACATGTCACGATATCGCGACATATTACCTCCTATGCACCTTCTCAAAGCTTCGGACCGCGATGAAGCAACATGTCGCGACATCGCGACACTTTTTTGCCTTAGCTCATTCTCTTTGGTTCGGGCCGAAAAAAAACATGTCGCGAAATCGCGACACTTCTGCCTCCTTGCTCCCTTTTGACGCTTGTTGCCGCGAAAATGCGACATGTCACGAAATCATGACACTTTTCCTTGAATGCTCTTTCTTGGTGCAACAGACCGCGATGATGCTACATGTCGCGATATCGCGACACTTTTTCCCCTTAGCTCTTTCTCTTTGCTTCGAGTCGCGAAAAAACATGTCGCGAAATCGCTACAGTTCTGCCTCCAAGCTCCCTTTTGAAGATTGAAGCCACAAAAATGCGACATGTCACGAAATCGTGACACTTTTCCTTCTTTACTCAAGCTCCAAGCTTTGGGCCGCGACGAAGCGACATGTCACGAAATCGCGACAGTTTTTCCCCTTAGCTCATTTTCTTTGCTTTGAGTTGCAAAAAAACATGTCGTGAAATCGCGATACTGCTGCCTTCTTCCTTCCTTTTGATGCTTGAAGCCATGAAAATGCGACCTGTCGCAAAATCGTGACACTTTTTCATCTTTGCCCTTACTCGGAGCTTCGGACCGCGACGGAGCAACATGTCGCGATATCGTGACACTTTTTCCCCTTAGCTCTTTCTCTTTGCTCTGAGTCACGAAAAAGCAACATGTCGCGATATCGCGACACCTTTGCCTCCTTGCTCCCTTTTGATTCTTATAGCCGTGAAACTGCGACATGTCGCGATATCGCGACACATTTGCTACTTTGCTCTTTCTGGGTGCTTCGGACCACGATGAAGTAACATGTCACGAAATCGTGACACTTTTTCCCCTTAGCTCTCTCTCTTTGCTTCGAGTCACGAAACAACAACATGTCGCGATATCGCGACATTTCTGCCTCCTTGCTCCCTTTTGCTGCTTGAAGCCGCGAAACTGCAACATGTCGCGATATCGTGACACTTTTCCTTCTTTGCTCTTTCTCATTGCTTTCGCCCACGATGGAGCAACATGTCGCGATATCGTGACACTTTTTCCCCTTAGCTCATACTCTTTGCTTCGAGTCACGAAAAAGCAACATGTCGCGACATCGCGACACTTTTGCCTCCTTGCTCCCTTTTGATGCTCGAAGTCGCGAAAACATGACATGTCGCGATATCGTGACATTTTTCCTACTTTGTTGTTTCTGAGAGCTTCGGACCGCGACGAAGTAACATGTCGCGAAATCGTGACACTTTTTCCCCTAAGCTTTTTCTCTTTGCTTCGAGTCGCGAAACAACATGTCGCGATATCGTGACACTTTCGCCTCCTTGCTCCCTTTTGATGCTTGAAGCCGCGAAACTGCGACATGTCGCGATATCGTGACACTTTTCCTTCTTTGCTCTTTCTCATTGCTTCGGCCCGCGACGAAGCAACATGTCGCGAAATCGTGACACTATTACCCCTTAGCACATTCTCATCACTACGGGCCGCGACAAAGCAACATGTCGCGATATCGCGACACTTTAGCCTCCTTGCTTCCTGTTGATGCTTGAAGCCGCGAAAATGCGACATGTCGCGATATCGCGACACTTTTCCTTCTTTGCTCTTTTTCATTGCTTCGGCCCGCGACGAAGCAACATGTCGCGATATCACGACACTTTTTCCCCTTAGCTCATTCTCATCACTTCGGGCCGCGACAAAGCAACGTATCGCGATATCGCGACACTTTAGCCTCCTTGCTTCCTGATGGTGCTTGAAGCCGCGAGAGTGCGACATGTCGCGATATCGCGACACTTTTCCTTCTTTGCTTTTTTCCATTGCTTCGACCCGCGACGAAGCAACATGTCACGAAATCATGAGACTTTTTCCCCTTAGCTCATTCTCTTCACTTCGGGCCGCGACAAAGCAACGTGTCGCGATATCGTGACACTTTGGCCTCCTTGCTTCCTGTTGATGCTTGAAGCCATGAAAATGGGACATGTCGCGATATCGTGACACTTTTCCTTCTTTGCTCATTCTCAAGGCTTCGGGTCATGACGAAGCAACATGTCATGAAATCGTGACACTAATTTCCCTTAGCTCTTTCTCTGTGCTTCGGCCCGTGAAACAACAACATGTCGACACTAGGAGGATCGAAGCACAACTGACAAAGCAAGAAGAGACTCCTCTTCCTTTTTTCGCCCCCACAGATGCAGCATCAATGGCGGTCATTTTGAATAATCCCTTCCACGTCCGATGGCAGGTTACCCGTCCATGTGATCAGTCTGTCAGCGTCCATGCCTATGTTTGCACATTTGTCTGCCGCCTTGTTGCCTTCACGAAAGACGTGGTTGGCCACGCTGTCATTTCTATTTTGTAGAAGGATCCTTGCTTCCCTAATGCAGGCCTCAAATTTCCAGGGAGGATCCTTATCATTGTTGAGGAGATTGACAATCACTTGGGAGTCTCCTTCAACCATTAACCGCTCTCGGATGTTCTGAGTAAGGTGAAGACCGTGCCAAACTGCTCTGGCCTCGGCTACATTGTTGGTGGAGAGACCCAGGGGCTCTGCATAGGCCATGATGGTGTGACCTTGATGGTTTCGAACGATACCTCCAGCCCCAGCGCGACCCGGATTGCCCTTGGCAGCTCCATCAAAATTCAACTTAAGGTGCCCGGCGGGGGGAGGGATCCACCTAACCTCGCCTCTAGGATTGGGATTGCCTCTTTCATCGTTACAAGGGAGATTCAGGGACTGGGCTAGACATTTTTCTCTAGGGGGAACAGAAGGGTCCTCACCAGAGGACGACAAGGTGTTTTCTCTGGCAAAGGCGAGGATTTTGTTCGTGATGGTACCAAAATCTCTGGACGATTCATTGAAAACTCTAGAGTTCCTTTCAAGCCAGACCTGCCACAAGAAATGGTGGAGACAAATCTTCCACATGAAGCTCAATTGGGGGCTGGTAAACGGTTTTGGCCATTGATGGAAAAAATCTTGAATGGAGCCAGGTCTGACCCAGGCTATATTGAAAGCTTGGAGGATACCATCTAGGATTGAGGAGGCAATCGGGCACTCTATGAAGAGGTGGTGGATTGATTCCCAATTTGCCCTGCATAAGAAACACCTGTTAGGAACAGTCAAACCACGCTTCATCATGTTGTCAATAGTAAGGATTTTCCCTTGGACAACCAGCCAAGTGAAAAAGGATACTTTGGTAATTAGTCCCTTGATCCACACCAGGCGGGTCTGGAAGCGAGGAACATCAGGATGGATGAGCAGATTATATGCAAATTTTATTGTGAACCTCCCACTATCTGTGGCTGTCCATCTCATCTTATCATCGTTCAAAATTGTGGGGACAAATTGATGTTCCAGAATACCCTTGAGCTTTTGAGTCGCTGCCTCCATCCCCTGAACGACAATCGGCTTCCATTGGAGACTGCCCCTATCCAACATAAGGAAGTCAGCCACCTTAGTCCCAAACCTCTCAAGAGTGATGTTTCTTAGCTGAGCCAAAGAGGGATCGGAGCAAAGAGCCTCTGCCCCTACCCATCTGTCCTCCCAAAAGTTGATTTTTTGGCCATCACCAAGGGTCCACCTCATGCCATTCCTCAGCACGTCCCTGCAAGACAAGATTGCTTTCCAGAAGGCTGATCCCCAGGATGGATAGGCATTTCTCAGGAGATCAGTGCCTTGGAGATATTTTTGGTTAAGGATAGTGGTCCATTCGATCCTCTCATTGGAAATCAGACGCCAGGCTTGCTTAGCAATAAGAGCCAGATTGAGAAGAGAGACTCTCCTCAGGCCAAGCCCACCAAGATCCTTAGGTTTGCACACCTTGTCCCACCCAACCAGGTGGATTCACTACTTTTCTTCAGAGCCGGACCAAAGGAAATTCTTTTGGAGCTATTCAATTGACTGATATACCCGAGCAGGAGCTTTAAACATCGATAGGAAGTAGACCGGGATACTTTGAAGGGAGGCCATGGTGAGAATAGCCTTGCCTGCTTGGGAAAGCAGGTGGCCCTTCCACCCGGCGAGCTTCTTTTGGATCCTCTCCAGGACGATGTTCCACATGGAGACCGTCGGAACCCCGGTGAACAAGGGGAGACCAAGGTAAGACGTAGGAAGAGTGGAAATGGAGCACTCAAGGATCCTGGCTATTTTGATTTGCCTCTGGGGGGGTGTTGAGAAAAAACACCTTGCTTTTATTGAAGTTGACTTTTTGCCCTGCAACATCTTCATAGAGCCTAAGGATATGCTTAATGTTCTTGGCCTCTGCCACTGACGCCGCAGTCAGCAGTAAGGTGTCATCCACGAATTGCTGATGGGAAACCGGTTTCGTGAGAGAAGTAGCTTTAATACCTAAAATTAATCCAGAGGCACGGGTAACTTTGATGGATCTTCCTAAAGCTTCGGCCATGATGATAAACAACATAGGGCTAATAGGGTCCCCTTGCCAGAGCCCCCTCCGACTTTGGAAGAACTCGATCGACGACCCATTGACCAACACTGAGAACCAAGGCGACCGAATGCACCCACTGATAAGTCTGACCCAGTCGGGGTGGAACCCAAATTTTAGCAAAATGGCATTCACAAAGTCCCAGCTGACACGATCGAAGGCCTTATTCATATCAAGCTTCAGCGCTAAAGCCGCCTTCTTGGTCTGGGACACAGAGTGAAGAGCTTCATGGACAGTGATAACACCATCCAGGATCGACTGCCCCTGAACAGAACTGCCCTGGCAGGAATCAATAATCTGGGGCAGAATCCCTTTCATACGATTTGCAATGGCTTTAGTGAGGACTTTATATAGCACATTGCAGAGGCTGATTGGTCTGAAGTCAAAAATGGTTCTGGGAGCCGGACCTTTTGGGATCAGGGCTAAGAATGTGGAGTTGTAGCTACGGGGAATATGCTTAGAGACTTGGAACTCCCGGATGGTGGAACACACCTCATCTCCAAGGATGTCCCAATAGGTTTGGAAAAACCTGGGGGGAAACCCATCGGGGCCAGGGGCCTTGTCAGGGTTCATGGAGAAAAGGGCCTGCTTGATTTCCTCATTGGAGAAGGGAGCAGAGAGCATTTGGTTGGTGTCATCCTCGATCCTTCGGGGAATGAATTGGAGCATAGAATCCCGGGCAGCAACCTGACAGGGAGGCTCCTCTCCAAGGAGGGCACTGAAGTGGGACAGGGCTTCGTGCATAATGTCCTTGTTACCCCGAGCACTGGATCCATCAGATTTGAAAATCTCTTTGATACAGTTGTTGCTCCTATTTTTGAGAGTGGTGACGTGGAAGAACTTAGAGTTAGAGTCTCCATATTTGAGCCAAAGGGCTCTCGATTTTTGCCTCTAGAAAGTTTCCTCACTCGCGAGGATGTTGTGGTAATCAGCCAGAAGCTTCCTCTCTTCGACCCTGGTCTCTTCATCAAATTCACCATGTTGGATCTTGCTATCAATGGCTTTCAGCTTTTCACCCACTGTCTTCTTGTTTTCGAAAAGGTTTCCAAACACCTCTTTGTTCCACCGCTTGAGATTGAGCTTGACCACTTTCAGCTTTTGGGACAGTTTATAGGACGGACTTCCCTGGAAGGGCTGATGCCACCAGTTGATGATTTGGTTTTTCAGGTCCGGGTGCTTGATCCACATAGCCTCAAACTGGAATGGATGGCTGGCCCTAGAGTTGGCCGCTTGAGGGACCTCCAGCAGGATTGGGTTATGATCAGACCCAACCTTGGGGAGGGAGTGCAGAGAGGATTCTCCGAAGACCTGGATGGCTTCCTGCGAAAGCAGGACCCGATCAAGCCGCTCTTGGATGAGGTTGCTACCCAGCGGCCACCTGTTGGACCAAGTGTACTTAGCGTCCTTGAGCTTGATATCCATCAGCTCATGGGAGTGGACAAAATCACTGAATTCCTCCATGCTCCTAACCGAAAGCCCTGATCCCCCCTTTTGTCCGATGGGTATAGGGGGGTGTTAAAGTCACCTGCAATCAACCACGGGATGTCCTGAAAGGCCTTGCTCATGTGGCTCAGAAGCTCCCACAACATGCCTCTACCTTGCACGGTGTTGGGCGCGTAGACATTTGAAAGGATCCAGGAGTTATTGCTGGTTATGTCATGAAACAGGACAGTAAGAACACTGTCATCCACCTGAATGATGTTGCCTTCCAATCTCTTGGGGTCCCAGAGGACCATAAGACCACCAGAGGCTCCTCTGGCAGCCTTGAAAACCATTTCCCCTTGATCCCAAATTTTGTGAGCTAGAGACAAGGAGCACGCTTCATCTGATTTCATTTCTTGGAGGATAAAAATAGAGGGGGAAGTCTCTTTCCTTAAAGCTTTGACAGCTCTCTGCTTGGGCAGGCCATTAAGGCCTCTCACGTTCCATGAGAGGACCTTCATTTAGACTATTTTGGATTCCTCCCTCTACCTCGGCCTTGGGGTGGGGGAGGTTTGCTGATCTTGTTGGCCTCAAAGGTGGCCATGTCCTGAGGCACCAGAGTGCTTTGCTTTCCGTTTGCAATCTCATTTTCAATTTTCATTCTGTAGTGTTCTGCATCTAGGATTCTTCCCCTCCTTTTCTCGTTGCCATAATCTATAGCAATAGTTGAACTACGGGTTTGCTTTGGGCTAAACTTTGGGGTGGGGATTTGCAGTTGGGTCGGGCAAGATCCACCTACACCCGCTGATGGATCTGCCACTAACTGCTCGCCATTCAAGCTCTGGCCGACACCATCAGACTCCAGGGGCATGCCATAAGGGCAGCTTGGGGTTGGGTGGGGAGAGGGCCTACATGGGGAAAGGGGAGGGGAAGCAAGGGTTTCAAGGAGCCCCAAGGCTGGATCTTCAACAGGGGGGCTAGCCGAATCGATGACAGGCACAACAAGGATTTCAAAAAAAATTGGGTCAAAAAATGAAGGACGAACCTGAGAAGCCGGGCCAGAATCCATGATCTATTTTCCTTTCCCTTTCTGAAGCGTGGGATTTTCTTGGGGTTTCTATTGGTAAATGCCTCTGGGAGCTGCTTTGTTGGGCCTGGCCCAGGGGCGGAGGGGTCTTCCCTGCCTATTTGTAGAGGGACCTTTAGGATTACTTCTAAACGGTGCTTCCTTGGTAGCCGCCAGATCTGGACACTGATTCCTCAGGTGTCCTTGGGATTTGCACTCTGAGCAGAAGGCCGGCTTGTTTTCATATTCAATGGGTTGCCTTCTTGAATAGTCCCCGTATTCCAGATCTATGAAGGACGGGAGCTCTGACTCCAGGTTTGCCGTTACACACATCCTTGCATGCGTCATGCGAGACCTAGCAAGGGTAGGGTTGTCAATCACGACCAGATCCCCAATGGCTTTGGTGATTCCTCTCAGGAAATACTCATGGAAGAACTGGGTCGGGAGGTTGGGAAGCCTGACCCAAATAGGGGCTGAGTTTATGCTCTGGTTTTCGGATCGAAATCCTCTCCCCAAGGCCTAAGGAAAAGGTTGCGCCTGCCCAGGAACCACGGCCCGCCAGAGAGAATACGGTTTGCATCTTCTTTATTCATGAACTTGATAAAAAAAAGCCCCCTGGCCAATGCGACGATTTCCAAGCTTCCTGCAAGGCGCCATTTGGACAAAGCCCAGGACCTTATAGTTTCAATGTCGGGCCTCCCGCCCAGAAACTTGTCGATAAGGGACGAGGTCTCGAGGGACAGAAACTCTTCCATAGTGGAAGCATCAACCCTAAGCTTATTATTTTTTGGAGACAAATATGGGAGAGATTTTGACGGGACGGTCCCCTTACCTTTCAGGGTCTGGGCGAAAGAAAGTTTCCTCGGGGGGACCGAAGCCTGGGACCCATTGTCCCAATTTTTATCAGGTGGGTCCGGATCCCACAGTTTGTCGACTGACACCTGAGGGCCCTCTGCATCCTTCGATGGCTCCGAATCCTCACCTCCCATGCAACCAGGGGCACTACCAGCCAAGATCCCAGATCTGTCGGGTCTGCCTAGCCCACCTGGCCCGCCTGCCCCACCAGCTCTGCCTGCGTCCATGGCCAGGAAACCCTAGCTCCTCCTCTGCGCTCGAATCTCCCTCTCCGCTCCGCTCCGATATTCCCGCTCCTATTCAAATTTGCATG
>JAQPPZ010009360.1:0-21886 GCA_028583015.1 Wollemia nobilis | reverse complement strand
CTTCAATCCATAATAGCAACAATTATTTATAATAACTATAGTCAGTCATTTCATATATGCCAAATATGTACATAAAATATGACATGTATCATCACACCTAGATTTTGGGGATTTTGCTTAACCTACCCCATTAATCTACAATGTCCAAACCACATGGTGCAAAATTTTAGCCACTCTTGATGCTCGATTTGTACTACCATCAAATTGTTAATAGTGGAATCCTCTTTTGTTTTTGGGGTAGTTGTATCTTGATTAAAAAAATGAAACCAAGAACTTAGTCTTGCTCTATTAGTTATGGGAAAATGTGCCTACTCTTCATACGGCATATGCAAACTTCCATCTTCCTAAGGTCCTACACTATCTATTGTTTGCACATCTATCCTCCAAACCAGTCTTGTGTCAAGAAATTTTGCTCCCTAGAAAAGATGATCGTGACTCCTTGTATTTCATTAACACTAGGGAATTGTTACAAAGTGATCAAAAGGTTTTTGACCTACTAACAGAGAATTTGCCTTGAGCTGAGTAATGTGTGATTTGGATGAATTGCCAAGGTCAATAACTTTCCTGTTATATTTGGGTTTCTTGATGGGGCGCATCTTCAACCCATAGTAACCTTCAAAGCAAAAATGTTGCAACCCTTGGTTGGGAATTGTGATAATAATCCTAGTTAAAGAGATGAATATTTGACCCTGTTCCTAAGCTATATGTCCTTCCAATTGTTTGATCAAGCTTTGGGATAAACACATTCTGAATAATGGGAGGACATTGACAACTTCCACATCTTGAATAATGGCTAGGTTTGGGTGTCCACATATCAGCATCGGTATTCTATGCAAAGTCCCTATCCATTTCAACTTTTTCTCTTGGAATTGTAATATGTTAGGCCCCTTTACATCTGGATTTAAGTCCAAGCTCCTGCAAAATTCTATTGACATAATTGTGACAAGCCCTTGGCTTCATCACGTAGTTATGCAATACCCCTTTTCCAGAAATAGAGATAGGTAAAAGGGGGAGGGACGATTATTTAGAATGATAGAGGGAGAAACTTGTGTACAAGAATTACCAATGGCAATGTCAATCAAATCTACCCGATTAGAATCCAAGAGTTCTAATCCTTCGGGTATTGTAGTTGAAACCTCGACAAAATTGTGCAATTGTTTCACTATCTTCGTTCTTTGCTCAACTATAGAGGGAAATACAATTTCTTGTATATCTCGAACCTCTTATGACTTGATGTTTGATCTTCTAGGGAGGGACTTAAAATAAATACCTAACTGGTAGTACCATTGTCCTAAGGTTGTATATGTTGATTATCAACCGCTTCATGATCTTCACGTTGTAGTGCCAAAATTTCTTTGTATAGTATTACATGCTATTATATTCCCCATTAGAAGAATGGGATTCTTTTACTATGAGCAATATTGACCTTATTTAGAATAATTTCCATTATGTAACAGGGGTTTAGTCGGGATTTGATCATTTTCCCTCCTTTCGTTATAATCATGTTGCACTTTTGTTTTAAAAATTACCTTGTATTTTGTACTTTAAAAAAATTACGATTGTTGTGTTGAAGGTTCAAAGCCGCTAAGATCTCATTTTCTATCTGGTGAGATTTGTTTGTCCATAGCTTTCATATCCTCCATGAGTCTATAAATTTCCATTCTTAAATCTTGCTCTGTTAGGGACTTATATTTCTAATATTTGACGAGGAGATCGATTGTTGTATCTTGATGTAAGTGTGAACCACTGTCTCCTAGGGAGGGCACAAAGGCTAAATTTTGGAACAAAGGGGAGGAATCTCGGGGTGGTATTTTCCCTATTTGGATCAATATATTTTTAGCTCTGGTAGCTTCTTTAAAAATTTACGGAAAACACTTTACTCTGGATTTTCGAATGATGACACTTATATCGGGGTGGAAGGCACGAATATAAAAGAGATATGCCTGTGCGGAAGATGGTCGAAATACAAGAGGGATCCTTCTCCACATTCTTTTGAAAGTGATTTTGACGTTAAAAATTGTTTTGTTGACTACCCTTTTAATGAACAAGAATTGAGTGAGCAGTTGAAAGGTGTCCAAAATTATCAAAAGCATCAATGAGAGCTTATGTGAGATCTGTCCATGTATAGATACTTTGATCCTCCAAAGTTCTATACCACATTAACGCTTTCCCCTTAAGAGAGAGGACCAGTAATTTCAGCATTACATCTTCGAAGGTGATATTATGCATGATAGCTAATGAAGCTACATCTTGGCAATGTTCAAAGGCGATCTCCTTTGTACCATCGAAGCTTGGCAAGGTTTTTAGTGCAACCTTGGGGATATTGTGCATATTTTGAACATTGAGAGGGCCTACATCATCCCATCAAGGGAAATTTCATTGAGCCATTGATCCCCGATGTTATATCTATATTTCAAAATATTGGGGTTCCTTTTGCAGATGAAAGTGACTTCATGATGATAGTTTCTTATCTCTGACTCTCCATTAGATCTGAAGCCTTTTTTAAGAATATGGGAGCTACTAAGGATTTTTAAAATGGTAAAAATAAGGGACAACCAATCATAATATTGAATGTTGATTTCTAAGAAGTCGCTAGGTGATTTAAGATATCTTATTGCACTAGAACAAGGTATCACCCAACCCTATAATGTCCTAAAAGTGGGACGTGGATCGTCTCATCGAGCGTGCCAAAAATTGTTGGTCCAAAATATGCCTACGGTTGGTTATTGCACCTAAGACATGGCCAACATTAAATGAAATATTACACTACAAGGTTTAACTCGTCCAATCTCCAGAGAAGGTTGGTTCCTTTAGGAAGTCCTAACTAGCTAAAAGTAACTTGAGGAAGAAGAGAGTACTTGAAAGGAATATAAATGTAGCTAAAGCTAGAATTTGATATGGTGCAGATTAAGCAACAACAATAAATGAACAAAACCATGAAACAAAGCCACTACCACGACCACTTAACAGACCAAAAGTTATTTATCATACACAAAACACGGTTAATCAATATTTAGCTTCACAGATTAGCAGTTCCAGGACTAAAAAATAAACGTGAACAAGAATCTAAAAATAAGAATTGATATCATGCATATTTACTTAGCTAAATCAGAAACATCCATCCATTCATACATACTTGTTCTACAAGATATTTGAACCAAAGGTTAAACAAATATTTTTATTGTACTTGCTCCTTCCAATAGTTTAATCCATACAACTTGTAAACGCCTAAGAGCTAACCCTTGAACAAGAGGTTGATGCTCTTATTTATAACCCTTTTGGTTCAAATATCTAAAAGATTTTAACCCTATATCTAAACGAGTTTGACCCTAACTTGCTCTTATTTACACTAACTTGCATGAAAATTAAATTGCAAAAAGTAAAGTATGAAAATAAAAATTTATGAAATTTTAAAGGTGCACGTAATTCAAAATAAATACACGTTTAAACTATAGTGAGGAAGTGTGTGATCAATCAACACATAAAAATTCAAATTACATCAATGGCCACCATTCATTAGATATGGAATCAATGGGCAAATGACAAGATGGTCTAAAGGGACAATGTCACACTCACCATACACTTACCAAACTAGGAGGGTAGTGCCACTAATGGAGTGAATAAGGACTTGTCATTTTCTTACAATCTCATGAGGTCAAAACATAATGTGGGTTCGCAGTTTAACTTTGAATTATCTCAAAGATGAATACAATGGAGCCTTTTCATGGATTGATGGTTGTTTTTTTTTAAATAGACCTAATCAAATCATGAGGTGTGTTACTGAAAATGACATTGTAGCAAATCTTAAAGCTTGTCATGATGAACCCTATGGTGGCCATTTTTCAGGTAAAAGGGCTACATTTAAAGTATTACAGGCTAGTATTTTTTTGTTTGCACTATTCAAGGATGCATCCAAACATGTGAATCAATGTGACCAGTGTCAGAGAATGGGCAGACCAACTCTTCAATATGAAATACCCCTTCAGCCACATGTGTACATTGAGCCATTTGACAAATGGGGAATGGATTTTGTAGGACCCATTAATACACGATCAACAGGTAAGAGATATCTTAGTTTGCATTGACTATGTAACTAAATGGGTTGAAGTGCAAGCATTGCATGGTTTCAAGGAGAAAACTATTGTAGAGTTACTATTTGCATCTATCTTCACGTAATTTGGTGTTCTAAGAGAGATCACTATTGATCATGGACCCCAATTCACTTCGAATATGATCTAGGAAATAATGCAACAGTACAAAATTAGGCACAACAATACCACCCCTTACCATCCTCAAGAAAATGGAAAAGTGGAACCCTATGAGGATGTATGTTTGCATATAATCGAATGGAGGCTACCCCTCACTATTTACCGTAAATCTATCCTATAAGGGTGTTATGATTGCAGAGATGCAGTGGAGCGATACCCGCTATGGGTGTAGTGCTTTCTAATGGCTAGATAAAAGAAGAGATATACCCATTGGGATGTATGCTCGCAAATAGTCGAATGGAGGCTACCCCTTGCTCGTGACCATGAAGCTATTCGTTATGGAGTGTTGAAAATGATATGATTGATATTTCCAAATCAAGAACTACTCAATAAGGATGTGGTGTGTGCAAAATATGAGTGATCAAAGTTAAGCATAACTTGTGTGCACATGCTAGAAAATAGAGAGAGAAAATAGAGGTAAAGAAGAAAACAGTGTGTATACATCCTTCTCAAAGAAGAATATTGAGAAAGCAAAAAGTGTAAACAAAATCAAGATTCGCAAATGAAAGGATGAACGTGTATCCTTGTCTTGATGAAAAGAAAGAAAAAAATATGCAAAGGACAAGGATACGTAGAATAACTATACTCCTTGACTTGGGGAAGATAAAAATATGAGCATTAAAGCTTTTATGGTCAAGTATAGAATGACATGAGCGGATGCAATGATATGAGCCTTAGGTTGTGGATTCGCTAGGCATCAAAGATCTAATGTGAATACAATGCATGTGAACTATGACCTAACTAGGTTTCATCACTTGCTATTATCATGAAGTCCTCAAGAAACTATATGATCAAGCAATCATGCAAATATGAACAAGCAATAATGCAATTGTATGACAAGTTGAATGCAAAGAATAAAATATTAGATAAAGCATGCAAAATATGAAAAGCAATCATGCAGTATGAACAAGCAAACCAAATGTAGTATGAAAACTAAGCTAAATGCAATATGAAGATGCAGAGTGCCAAGTTATGCATAGTATCTCTTTAGATGCATTATATTCATTGGGTCTTTAAGTTCTTTATCATCCAAGGGGAACCAACTTAGGGTGCACCAAATTTACCACATTGCAAAATAGAGAGGGAGAAGGTGGTCCCTCATCCTCTTCATTCCACTCCAAACCTTGATGATATATATCTAGAAGAGGTTCTTGAAGAAAAATATTGACTTGATCCTATGATGAAATATTTCTTGATGGTTCCTCACTCACTTTTAAATTTTCAAGTTGCTTGGTTTTGTGAGATGAGAAAACTGATGGACATAAATGAAGATCATATTGAGCTTGCTCAAATAGTGAACATTATTCAAATGGTTGAGGATCATCCAAAATGATGATAAATTGATTCTTAAATTTGAACTTCAAACACTGATGAAAAGTAGAAGGTGTCTCCTTCATCACATGAATCCAAGGATATCTAAGAAGAAGATTAAAATATGTAGGGCAAGACACCACATTGAACAAGGTATCTAAGATTTTAGGTCTAACCCTAAGGGGAGGGATATAATACCGCAAGATTCTTGGGACTCATTGTTGAAAGCTTTTATGATAATGTCGAACTTAGTTTAGTCTTCCTCCTTTAATACAAAATTTTGGAAAAATCGATAAGTGCATAAATTGAGGGAAGAACCATTATCAATCAATATTTGGTTGATAAAAAATTTCTAAATAAATGCAGTAATATAGAGGGAAGAATCCCCTTGTAAGTCTGAGGAAGGCATATCATCATTTGATAATGTGATATGATGTATCCCAAGAGAACTCACAACATTTGCTATAGCACTAGGGTAAATGTCTTGAGGAACAAATTCCTTCAATAAGGCTTCCCCATGAATAGGAGAAGTTTGTAAAAGTTCTAAGAGAGATCTTGGTCGGGGTACTAGCTAATTGTTGTTGAATGTCAAAGGAGACTTTAGGTTGTGAATTCAACACTAAAGGTGTATTTTACACTCTTATGCTCCTATTTTGTGTATTCTTCAAAATTAAGGTGGGTGTTGATAGTGGGTTGGATGAAGAACTCGTCTCTCGATAAAAATTTTGAGTCGGTTGATTTTGTGCTTGTTGCCTTATAGTATTTTCTATCGCACCAACCATATTATCATAGGTAGGTGTCACATTCTGATATGGCACTTGATTAGCTATTGGTTGACCATGCTTAGGTAGGGGATCTTGTAATATTCCCATGTCTTGATTAGTTATGGGTGCTTGTTGTGTAGGAGGTTGATTTTTTGTTGGAGGATTGGATCAATAACCTTCTATAACAAGGCATCCTTCATAAATTAGATCTTGAACCACATGTTTCAACCTCTTACATGAGTTTTTCATATGCCCCTCCACTCTATGATACTCCCAATGTTGTCCAGGCTTATACCAATCAACCGTGGTATCTGATTTCCTTATGATAGGTAACTCAATCATGTTACCTTCTAGAAGTTGCTTTAGGACCACTATCTTAGGTATGTTGAGTCTTGTGAAATTTCTTGGTGGGGGTTTTTGAGGCTAGCAAAGCATCATCTTTTGTAGGGTATTAACCAAACTATTATTGGGCCTACTATCTATTACCCCATCACCAACTACATGCTTGTTATTATACTGATTTTTAGTGGTCCTATATTATTTTATCTTAAGTTTACCTCTTATAATAAGGGCTTGTTATACCCTTCTTGCTAGATCTATATCCTGATTAAAATATGTGATAGTTGTCATTTCCAATTCATAAGAGATTTGCTCTTGTAAGTTTCCAATAAATATCTCAAGCATGTCTCAAGGAGGTAAGGTATATCTCAAGAATCCAACTAGATTCCTCCAATGAGACAAGAAGTCCAAAAAAAAATCATCCTTACCTTGCTTCAAAAGGCATAAATATTTTATAATCACATTTTTCTCCACATAAGCTCCAAATTGTTGAACAAACAACTCTGTTGTTTCCTCAAAATTTCTCAAAGAATGATTAGGCAATTGATAATACCATTTCAATGCCATACCACCAAGGCTCTTAGGGAACATCTTTAGTAATAATATGTCACATGTAACATCATGGCATGTTATCCTAAACATCCTTAAATTCTCAATTGGATCCTTTGTTCCCTTATAAATTGGTAAAACTGGTATTGAAAAATGCTTAGGGTAGGACCTAGAGGCAACAATAGGTTCTAGGGGATGATTGTACATTTCCTTATAGCTATAGGTGAAACTTGGAGGTTGAATCATATCTATTCTTGAAACCAATTGTTTCACCATATTTGTTAAACTTTGCATCTTAGGGTTGTGCAATACCCCTAGGTTCCTTAGGGGAGGGGTATAGGTAGGTTTTTGAAGGTTAACTTGGCCTAAATTGAAGGCAATGACAATGTTATGGTATGGATTGTGATATGTGGTATCTTGTTGTGATGGATAACCAACATTTGGTGGAACAAAATCATGAATGTTAAGATGAACATAATGAGGAGGAAATTGAACATAATCTTGATATGCACTACTAGTTGGAGGGACTTGTGGAATTCTTCCAACGTTGGTGGTTGTAGTAGTGACATATGTTGGTTTAGGACAAGGATCAACATGATGCAAAGATTCAAGCAATGAACTAGTATGGACATTATGAGGAGAAATATTTTGATGATGAGAAGTCCTAGCTTCCTCGAGTTAGTCTTCCTCATCCATAGCCTTATTCAAGGTCTCTCTATGATATTTGTATAAATTTTAGATATGATCAAATGATTTAAAGATAAGGTTCCCATCAAGCCCCTTAGTAGGATCAAGATCATTACCAGCTTCTTCATTTTCTTCCTCTTCTATATTATGAGTCTCTTTATTAATTTGATCATTTTCTTGAGAAATCTCATCACACTCTAAAATCCTTCACCTACTCCTAAGGTTGGATCCATTAGAAGAGAGAGAAAGGATAGAGTAGAAAAGGAGGAAAACTAAAGACCAACAAAAATACACAAAGGATTTTTCAGAAGTTTTTTAATATTATATGATCTAAACAAACAAAAATATTGGTCTTATTTAAATTTTTCAAAAAAAACACAATGGAAGAGGCATCCTATCTTGGCAACTAAGATATGTGTTCATGTCGGGTTCACCAAATATGTAGAGGGGGAAAACTGCCCTACCACGTACGATTCTTGATTGGATCTGCTAGGAGTAGAGGTGAACCATGGGGGTGTGTTATATTCTCTACACTTAAGGACACAAAAGTATGGGTTCACTAGGAACGATTTTAGGACTCACTTCAAGTCTAGGGTGGAAGTGTTTGATGTGTCAATTAAGCATACACCTATTGTTTGGTCTTTCTAAACTAAACTATGAAAAATAACAATGCAAGACACACAAGATGCAAGAAGACAAGAGCTAACCCTAGTATGATTTTGTAATTCAATGACGTTTAATCCTAGGATTGCAAAATGAATTCTTTAAGAAAGGATCCAAGGTAAATGTACAAACAATATTAAAACCCTATATGCACACTATATGATTTTGTTCTTTAGATGCCTAGAAATTCAATCAAATGCTTTTCCTTTTATTGTGATCTAGGTTTTGAACATAAATTAATAGAAAGCAAACACCAAATAGCCTAAATATATATTAGGGTACTTATCTGATTCAACGATTGTTCCAAGATTTATCTTGCATCTAGAGTAACTAATGGTTTCAATCCTACAAAATAGTTTCATAAAACCTAGAAATTTTGATTAGTGTTTGGGGGTTTGCTTAGGCTGCTATAAGGCTGAGCTCAGAGGCACAATAGTCAAGCCCCCTTGGTCCTTTTAGATGACCATTCAAAATTAAAATTGATTTTTTATCTTTGTAACATGCACAAACAAAGTGAAACATATATGTAATAGTAAAATGAAATGCAAACAAGATGAATACAATAGAATACTGAAAATGCATAATGCAATTTAAGGTTTTAGGTGTGAAACTTGCCCCCAAGCTCTAATTTATAAAATTTATATATTGTAGATAGGGAGAATAAATTTGGATTACCAAATTCATGCCCTGTATATACGGGGTACGAATTTGGTTTAGATGCCCTTTTCGGACCTCAAAAGAGCAAAAAATTGAGCATAAAACAATGAAAACAAAATTGTGAATTAAACTAAAGCAAATACAAAATTTGATGAGCTAATGGAGAAAGAAAGGAGAAATTAAGAGGTGGAAGAAGCACTCTAATAAGGTTCATATATCCAATCATCAATACTCCTCCACTCAATCCCCAAGGATAGCAATCACCAAAGCCTAAAACAAGAAAACAACTTAGAGTAGAAGAACACTTGATAGCATGAGCAAATGAGCAAATCAAAAATTAGAATCTCCAAAAGATCTTGTTAAGAGACTTGGGTAATACAAACCCTTATTTATAAGATATTTGGAGGGCAAAATGGATGGGAAAATGAAATTTCACTGTAGGAAAATATCGATCCCAAAACGGGCCGACAAGGGGAGGGGTTTTAGAGAGAAAAATCCCTAGAATGCCAAATTCGTACCCTATACAAGGAAACCACAAATTTGAAAATTGTTTTTAGCCAAATTCGTGTCCCATAAAATATAGGACATGAATTAGACAAGTTAAACTTTCCAAATTCACACCCCATACAAGTCGACTGCAAATTTGGTTCAGTTAGATCCAAGTACAATTTTTCTACATTTTGGGGGACCAAACGGTATTAGAACAGGATAAAAATTATACCATCGGCCAGAAAATAGTTAATTTCCAAGCCTAATCTAATGGTATAGGTTTTGGAAGGAATGGACAATATTTTATGGGGAAATGTTGGGTATTTGGTGAAGGATTTGTTACTTGTAATTTAGGCATGCTTTTGCCTATAAATTTCATGCATACGCAATATAAGATAGTTGGAATTTCTCAATCCTTATCAACTCCAAAAAAAAAAATTGAAGTGCCATGAGATCACCTCCACAAAAATGATAATGTAAACTAGGGTCTTACAAAAATATATATCTCCATTTTGATTTGAAGTTAAATTTTAGATAAACAATTAGACAAAAAAAACAAATGATTTACTTACCCTAACTAACACACCACAAATTTGACCACTAACCTTGTTCTGGATGACTAATTTCACAAGGTTGTATCTCCCTCAATACTATTCGAGTTCCTGCATATGACCAGTCATTATAAATCTCTCCAAATGCCAAATAAAATAGCATAAGAATTGTCTGAACTAGATAGTCCAACTAACAAATATCTAAAATTTTGTTTTTTAGAAGAAAAAAAGTGCAATTTAAAAAATCGCCACTACATTTGTTCTATACAACTGAATTTGTAGGGTTGTATCTCCCTCAATAATGTTTGTATTCCTTCATATGAATACTCATTTTTAAACTCTTCACATTCCAAACAAAATGGCACCAGTATTGTCTAAATCAGACACATTTACACAAAGATATGGCTCCTAAAAATGAGATATTTTCTAAAAAAATTGCCCTAATTTTGTAATCCACTAAACACAATCTCCACTTTTCCATAATCGTTGCTTTGATACCACTTGTTATGAAAAATTGTTCTTATTAACATAAATCCTTCACCATTATGCAAAAATATTAAATCATTCATCAACAAATAATTATCCACAATAACAATCCACACAAAATATCGAGATAGATAATACCCTTGGGGTTGAGCAACACCAATAATACTCATTAAAAAAGGAATAACTCCACAAGATCTCCCAATATGAGAGCACCACTTAGAGAGGGTAAATTCTCATAAGCCACTTTGTGTGCAAAGACGATTATGAGTAATACTTCATATGAATGATAACGATTATAATAACAATATCCCTTCTTTATCTACTTATCTGATAAACCGCTATCCCACTCATTATTATAATATAATCAACCTTGGGTTATGGTGGCTCATGCAAACTATCCATAATACCCATATACAATATAATATTATATCCCTATTTACCTATTCCTAGGTACCATAGTAAAGTACCTACAAAAAACAAACACAAATAACAAAAAGATAAATTTTTAAAGTCAATTTGAGAGTGGAACTAATAAATCAAGTCCTTGGCCTCAATGAATTGATCTAGATTTAGTTTGTGAAAGTCCAATAATGTTGGAGCAAATCACTCACAAAAGAGTGAAGTGCTTGTAATTTGGAGCAAATCGCTCACAAAACTGATTTAGAAGTTTTTTAAGGTAAATTGCTCTAGATTTTGTTTGTAAAAGTCTAGGAGATTTGGAGCGAATCACTTGAAAATAAGAGTGAATTACTATTGGTCCAAAATTTTCCTATGATTGGTTATTACACCCGAGACATGGCCAACATTGAATGAACAGTTAGACTGCAATATTTAACTCGTCCAATCTCTAGAGAAGGTTGGTTCCTTTGGGAAGTCCTAACTAGCTAAAAGTAATCGGGGGGAAGAAGAGAGTGCTTGAAAGGAATGTAAATGTAGCCGAAGCTAGAACTTGATATGGTGCAAATTAAGCAACAACAAGAAATGAAAAAAACCATGAAATGAAGCCACTACCATGACCTCTTAACAGAACAAAAGTTATTTATCATACACAAAACACGATTAATCAATATTTAGCTTCACAGATCAGCAGCTCCAGGACTAAGAAATAAACATGAACAAAAATCCAGGAATAATAATTGATATCACACACATTTACTTAGCTAAATCAAAAATATTCATCCATTCATACATACTTGTTCTGCAAGATATTTGAACCATATTTTAAATAGAGATATTTATTGTATTTACTCCCAAAAGTTTAATCCATACAACTTGTAAATACCTAAGAGTCTACCCCTGAACAAGAGGTTGATGCTCTTATTTATAACCCTTTTGGTTCAATATCTAAAAGATCTTACATTAAAACTCTTATAACAAACTGCCAGGTGGCTAAACCAATGAGACATATGTCGTGCAGCAGTGTTAATCCTAAACAAAATAGGACGTACGTTAGACAATGAGCCACTAATTCGAGCGATTGATGTGTGCCACAAAGTGATAGGCGAAGCTTGAAATCACACCCGATCCTCATTCTTGGACTTGCTTGGTACCCCTTGATCTACAACAACTATATTAGGTGGTATCATAGCTGAATATTTGATTTGCTTCAGAGCGTGATGGTCGTAACCTGGTGCCATATCATGATTTCGTGACACTTTCTTGCGCTTGGTCTCCTTTGCCTTCATCCCTAGTGGATTCTTGTCATGTCGCAATTTCGTGACACTTTCTTGTGCTTGGTCTCCTTTACCTTCGTCCCTGGCGGATTCTTGTCATATCACAATTTTGTAACACTTTCTTGTGCTTGGTCTCCTTTGCCTTCGTCCATGGTGAATTCTTATCATGTTGTGATTTTGTGACACTTTCTTGCGCTTGGTCTCCTTTGCCTTCGTCCCTGGCAGATTCTTGTCATGTCATGATTCCATGATACTTTCTTATGCTTGGTCTCCTTTGCCTTTGTCCCTAGAATATTCTTGTCATGTCATGATTCTGCAACACTTTCTTATGCTTGGTATCCTTCGCCTTCTTGATGCAGGAGCATCCGGTGGCGAAGTTGCAATCTTGCATCACCCAAAATGTGTTTTTTTTCTTAAGTACTAAAATTGTCGCGATATCGCGACGCTTTTTGAAGAAGGGCGCCAGCGGGCCAAACTATCGCGATATCGCGACATTTTTTTGAAAAGCACGGTCGGGACGCCAAACTGTCACGAAATCGTGACATTTCTGAAGAAGCACAGTCGGGACGCCAAACTATCGCGAAATCATGACATTTCTAAAGAAGCACGGTCGGGACGCCAAACTGTCACGAAATCGTGACATTTCTGTTGCAACGTGGTCTGGACGCAAAATGGTCACGAAATCGTGACACTTTCGGAAGCAAGGTTTGAAAGCACAGGAACATCTTTGACAAAAAGTTCTAAGGCACAAGAATCGTCGCGAAATCGTGACACCTTCGGAGACAAAGTTCAAGGACGTCGCGAAATCGTGACACCTTCGAAGACAAAGTTCAAGGACGTCGCGAAATCGTGACACCTTCGAAGACTAGGTTTCAGGACGTCGCGAAATCGTGACACCTTCAAGATAAAGTTTAAAAGACGTCACGAAATCGTGACACTTCTGGGAGGCAAGACTTGGAAGCATAAAGACATCGCAACACCTTCGAAGGCAGAGCTCAAAGATGTCACGAAATCGTGACATATCCGGAGGCAAGGTTCCACAATGCAAAGATGTCGCGAAATCGTGACACTTCCGAGCCAAGACGTACGGAATGCAAAGATGTCGCGAAATCGTGACATGTCGCGGTTTCGCGGCCCAAGGGAGGAAAGCGAGTAAGAAAGGCCTAGACGTCACGATTTCGCGACGTGTAGCGGAATCGCGGCCCCAAGGAGGAGAGAGAAGCCTAACGTCAAAACGTCGCGATATCGCGACCAAAGAGGAGAGAGAAAGTGTTGGGGCAAAAACGTCGTGATATCGCGACAGGGCGCTCACGACGTTGACCAGCCGACGACTGCAGGGACCAGTGCAGAAGGACACGTGGCATGAAGTTACAGGTGGCCCGAGAATATGAAGCGGTTACAGGAAGCATGGCAACAGGACACGTGGCATCAACTGCAAACGGCTATGGCGCATTCTTATGAATGATTGACTTGGCAGTGGATCGACAGGCGGCTGCAGGGCATACCGCCACTACAGGCTATGATGTTTCGATGCATCTGACAACATTTTCCGGTGGGACAGAGCATTCGTGCGGGCGGCATGGGGAGTCCCGCATTCAAAGTAATGATGGTCCGAAGAGGGTCGGGCCGGGAGATAAAGAAAAGGCCGCGATACATTGTAGAGGGACTCTGGGCCATTTATTTTTGGGGGAAATTGCTGTGTATTCGAGGGGAGACCTCTGTTTTTAATGAAGCTTGCTGGAATTTTGCCTGTGCATTGTTAATTTCTGCATTCTTGCTGTGTGTTGTGCGTAGCTCTATATCAAGTGGTATCAGAGCAGGTTGGTTCTGAGAGTGCAAACCGATCGCCGAACAGAGAGGCAGTTTGCACCAGGACCGTGGTTGTGGGGTTGGGAAGAAGAAGCAAGATGCCTCCGCGAAGAGACCATGGTGGTATAAGGCACAGACGAGCAAGAAGGGAGGAGGTCGATCTAAGAGCCCTGCAGAGGCAAGTTGAGGCCCTGCAAGAGGAAATTAGAAGAGGAGTCGAGCCGAGAAGGGAAGAACCCAGCGAAGATGAAGCATGGGAAGAAGAAGTTCCATCTGATGCGAAAGAGGCCTTGGACCCAGCAGAGGCTAGGCTGTACAGGGCTATCTCCCAGATTGGGAAGAAGCCAAAATTTGACGTCTCGACTTACTCTGGAAACCTCAACCCTGAGGAATTAATAGACTGGATCAACGACATGGAGGAGTACTTCGAATACGAAGAGATCGCAGATCCAAATCGGATCAGATTCACAAAAACCAAGCTGAAGGGGCATGCTAGCATCTGGTGGAAAGGAGTGCAGTTAGAAAGGAACAGGAGGGGAAAGGAAAGGATCACCAGATGGGATAGGATGGTAGAGAAACTAAAGAGGCAGTTCATCCCTGCAGATTATGAGCTGGATTTGTTGAAGAAAATGCAGAGTCTTCGACAGGCTAGTAAGTCTGTCAAGGAATATACTGAAGAGTTCTATCAAATCTCTATCAGAACCGGCCATTCGGAGGCGAACAAAGAGAAGGTCGCACGTTACATAAATGGATTGCGAACCAGCATTCAAGAAGAGTTGGGGCTGGTTAGAATGAGCACAGTGGAGGATGCATATCATTTTGCATTAAAAGTGGAAGAGAAACTAAATAGAAGGTTTGATGGTAAGCAGAGAGGGAAGGATAGGGGTGGAAGAGCTGGTGGAAGAGGCAGTGGTGGAAGATACAAAGATTTTGGGAAAACTGGTGAAGCTAGCAGCGGCCAAAAATAGAAAGAGGTGAAAGAGGAGGATGACCGACGCCCACGCAATCAGAGCAACAACTACCCAAGAGGAAGAGGTAGGTCTGGGCGAGGGTTTGGAAGAGGTGTCTTTAGAGGAACCTGCTTCAACTACGATGAAGAAGGACACAGGGCATACAACTGCCCACAGCATCAAGAGAGGCCAAATCGAAGACCTGAGGGTCAGGCCCGAGCTGCTGTAGCAGACTGAAGGTGTAGAGTCTGAGCATTCAGAGGAGGCAGAAAGAGGGGAAGCCATGATTATCAGAAGAGTCTTGCTGAATGAAGAGGAAAAGGCAGACCAAAGGAACAGCCTATTTCGGACAAGATGCAAGTGCGCAGGCAAGGTCTGTAATATCATCATTGATAATGGAAGCACTGACAATTTGGTTTCAGAGGAAATGGTTTCCAAGCTACGGTTGGAAAGGAGAAAACACCCACACCCTTATCGAATTGCATGGTTGCAAAAGGACCATCGGGTGCTGGTGAGTGAGCAATGTCTGGTGAAGTTCAACATTGGAACTTACCAAGATGAAGTGTTATGTGACATCTTGCCCATGGATGCATGTCACCTGCTGCTTGGGAGGCCATGGCAGTTTGACCGAAGTGTTGTTCATGATGGTCGAGCCAACACATATTCTCTCATCAAAGAATGGAGTTCGCCATAAGTTAAAACCCCCGAAAGAGGCGGATGAGAAAGTATGCAGCAAGTGCACGAGTCCTGTCTAGTTGATGGCAGAAGATTCTTGGAAGGCCCGAAGCCGGATCATGTGTGTTATGCTATAATCCCCGCAGTTAGGGAAGAAGGATGCAAGGAGATTCCAATGGAAGTCATGGGACTGTTAGAAGAATTCCCTGATATCATTTCTGACAATGTTCCTGAAGGTTTACCACCTGTTAGGAAGATCAGTCACCACATAGATCTGGTGCCTGGATCGAGCTTGCCAAACAAGGCTGCACATCGAATGACACCGATGGAAACTGAAGAATTAAATCGGCAAGTTCAAGATCTATTGAAGAAAGGCCTGATAAGGGAGAGTCTTAGTCCATGTGTTGTACCAGCAGTATTAGCACCCAAGAAGGATGGAGAATGGAGGATGTGCACCGACTCTCGGGCAATCAACAAGATCACCATTAAATACAGGTTCCCCCTATCGAGAATGGATGATATCATGGATTGCTTGAGTGGAGCTAAGTACTTCACAAAAATTGATTTGAAAAGTGGATACCATCAGATCCGCATTAGAGAAGGGGATGAGTGGAAGACAGCCTTCAAAACCAGAGAAGGGTCGTATGAGTGGTTGGTTATGCCATTTGGATTAACCAATGCACCTAGTACCTTTATGAGGTTAATGAATGAAGTTCTGAAGGAATTTTTGGGCAAATTTGTTATTGTTTACTTGGATGATATACTGATTTTTAGCAGAACCTTAGAGGAGCACCTGATGCACATCAAGAAGGTTCTTGAGAAACTGCGGGAGGAGCAGTTATTGATCAATCTGAAGAAGTGCAACTTTGTGAAGAAGGAGTCGGTATACCTGGGATTTGTCATATCAACAAATGGTCTCAAGATGGACCCCAAAAAGGTGAAGGCTATCCTAGAATGGCCTGTCCCAAGGAGTGTGACCGAGGTTAGATCATTTCATGGTCTGGCCAGTTTCTACAGAAAATTTATTAGAAACTTCAGCAGTATTTGTGCATCTCTTACTGAGACAATGAAGGGAAACAAGAAGGAATTCCAAGTGGACGGTTGGAGCAGATAAAAGCTTTGCTATGCTGAAGAAGAAGGTCACTGAGCAACCCGTTTTAGCACTTCCAGATTTCAATAAGGTGTTTCAGGTAGACTGCGATGCGAGTGGCAGTGCGATAGGAGCCGTCTTGAGCCAAGAAGGTAGGCCTGTAGCTTATTTCAGCGAGAAGCTCAATGATGCCAGGAGAAAGTATTCGGTATATGATCAAGAGTTCTACGCCATAGTTCAAGCACTCAAGAAATGGAGGCACTATCTGTTTGCCGAAGGATTTTGTTCTCTATACCGACCATCAAGCGCCGCAGCTTTATTAACAGTCAGGGAAAATTGAATCAGAGACACCTAAAATGGGTAGAGTTCCTGCAGAGCTATACCTTTGTGCTGAAGCATCAAAGTGGAAGATCCAATAGGGTGGCAGATGCATTGAGTAGGAGGCAATGTCTGATGATAGAAATGAGAGTGGAGGTTGTAGGGTTTGCTGAGCTCAAGAACTTATACCCTGCAGACCCCGATTTCGTAGAAGCTTGGAAAGCCTGCACTGCGCTCGTTGCGTTGGACAGGACTAGATGGTTGGATTACCTGATTCAAGATGGAATGCTGTTTAAGGGGAACCAATTGTGCATTCCGAAGAGCTCAATGAGAGAGAACCTCATTAAAGAGAAGCACAGTGGGGGTTTAGCTGGACACTTTGGTCGTGACAAGACCATCTCATTGGTTAGTGAAAACTATTACTGGCCACAATTGCAGCAGGATGTGGCAAAGTTTGTGCAGAGTTGCAGGATTTTCCAGATGGCAAAGGGTGTGAGGCAGCCTACTGGTTTGTATCAACCGCTACCTATACCTGAGCGGCCGTGGGAAGATATTAGTATGGATTTTGTGCTTGGTTTGCCTCGGACGCAGAGGGGGCATGATTCCATCTTTGTGGTAGTGGACAGATTTTCGAAAATGGCACATTTTATCCCGTGCCATAAGACTAGCGACGCGGTCCATGTAGCTGGTTTGTTCTTTAAGGAAGTGGTACGCCTTCATGGGCTGCCAAGAAGCATTGTGTCGGACAGAGATACCAAGTTTGTAGGTTATTTCTGGAAGACCCTCTGGAAGAAATTAAAGACGGAGTTAAAGTTCAGTTCTGCTTACCACCCGCAAACAGATGGCCAAACAGAGGTGGTTAATCGGAGTTTGGGCAACCTACTGCGATGCTTGGTAGGGGACAAGCCCAAGGGATGGGATCTAATTCTGTCGCAAGCTGAGTTTGCGTACAACAGCTCGGTCAATCGGAGTACCAACAAGTCACCATTCCAGATTATCTATGGGAACAGCCCAAGGAACGCTTCAGAGTTAAGAAGGCTAGATACAAGGGAGAAATGCAGTGCTGAAGCAGAAGACTTTGCTGAACACCTGAAGGGAGTGCATGAGGAAGTGACAAAACACATTGCCAAGATGAACGTTCAGTACAAGACAAGGGCGGATCAAAAACGCAGAGCTAAGGAGTTCCAAGTAGGAGATTCGGTCATGGTCCATCTGCGGAAGGAACGGTTTCCTGCCAAGACCTACAACAAACTCAAAATGAAGAAATTTGGGCCATGCAAAATCATTGGCAAACGGGATTCGGGTAATGCCTACGAGGTGGAGTTACCAAGTGAACTTAACATCTCCCCCGTGTTTAACATCTCAGATTTGGTTGAGTATCATGAAGGAGAAAGCAGTGAGGTACCCAGTCCAGATTTGTGGAGCATTCCGATAGTCACCCCAGTTGCGGACGAGATAGAAGAAATTCTGGATACGCGTGAGGGTCGCAGTACTCGAAACAGGAGTTATTCTGAGTATTTAATCAAATGGAAGGGCCGACCCATAGAAGATGCGACTTGGCTATCCAAGGCGGAGGTTGATCGCCTGGGTCTACCTCGAAAAGATCAGAAGTGAGGTCACTTCTCAAACTCACCCCGGGTGTCTGATGCAGGAGCATCCGGTGGCGAAGTTGCAATCTTGCATCACCCAAAATGTGTTTTTTTTCTTAAGTACTAAAACTGTCGCGATATCGCGACGCTTTTTGAAGAAGGGCGCAAAATGCGAAACTGTCGCGATATCGCGACATTTTTTTGAAAAGCACGGTCGGGACGCCAAACTGTCGTGAAATCGTGACATTTCTGAAGAAGCACAGTCGGACGCCAAACTATCGTGAAATCATGACATTTTTGAAGAAGCACGGTCGGGACGCCAAACTGTCGCGAAATCGTGACATTTCTGTTGCAACGTGGTCTGGACGCAAAATGGTCACGAAATCGTGACACTTTCGGAAGCAAGATTTGAAAGCACAGGAACATCTTTGGCAAAAAGTTCTAAGGCACAAGAATCGTCGCGAAATCGTGACACCTTCGGAGACAAAGTTCAAGGACGTCGCGAAATCGCGACACCTTCGAAGACAAAGTTCAAGGACGTCGTGAAATCGCGACACCTTCGAAGACTAGGTTTCAGGACGTCGCGAAATCGCGACACCTTCAAGATAAAGTTTAAAAGACGTCGCGAAATCGTGACACTTCTGGGAGGCAAGACTTGGAAGCATAAAGACATCGCAACACCTTCGAAGGCAGAGCTCAAAGATGTCACGAAATCGTGACATATCCGGAGGCAAGGTTCCACAATGCAAAGATGTCACGAAATCGTGACACTTCCGAGCCAAGACGTACGGAATGCAAAGATGTCACGAAATCGTGACATGTCACGGTTTCGCGGCCCAAGGGAGGAAAGCGAGTAAGAAAGGCCTAGACGTCGCGATTTCGCGACGTGTAGCGGAATCGCGGCCCCAAGGAGGAGAGAGAAGCCTAACGTCAAAACGTCGCGATATCGCGACCAAAGAGGAGAGAGAAAGTGTTGGGGCAAAAATGTCGCGATATCGCGACAGGGCGCTCACGACGTTGACCAACCGATGACTGCAGGGACCAGTGCAGAAGGACACGTGGCGTGAAGTTACAGGTGGCCCGAGAATATGAAGCGGTTACAGGAAGCATGGCAACAGGACACGTGGCATCAACTGCAAACGGCTATGGCGCATTCTTATGAATGATTGACTTGGAAGTGGATCGACAGGCGGCTGCAGGGCATACCGCCACTACAGGCTATGATGTTTCGATGCATCTGACAGCATTTGCCGATGGGACAGAGCATTCGTGCGGGCGGCATGGGGAGTCCCGCATTCAAAGTAATGATGGTCCGAAGAGGGTCGGGCCGGGAGATAAAGAAAAGGCCGCGATACATTGTGGAGGGACTCTTGGCCATTTAATTTTGGGGAAATTGCTGTGTATTCGAGGGGAGACCTCTGTTTTTAATGAAGCTTGCTGGAATTTTGCCTGTGCATTGTTAATTTCTGCATTCTTGTTGTGTGTTGTGCGTAGCTCTATATCACTTCTTCTCTGGTGAATTCTTTTCATGTCATGATTCCATGACACTTTTTTAAGATGCTTGGTCTCCTTTGCCTTCATTTGTTTGTTATAGTTTACAAGGGAAACTAAGTGGGTGAGGGGAACACAAAAATCACCCACATTTTGATGACTCATAGAGGGACTTTTGCTTACAAAGTCTGTTGAACCCATAATCTAGACCTGCACTTTCTAAAGTCATTGACAGATCAACGTAAAAAAATAGGACAAAAAGGTAAGTTGAGTGAAGAGGGAGCTACTGTTGGATAAGTAATACATCTATTTTACCCTAAATATTAGTAAAGACGAAAGAAAGGATATACAGAGAGACAAGCAGGAAGCTCAAAATAATATATGAAAATCCACAAAAAGGGGTTACGAGAGAGAAGCAAAGTAATAAACCTAGCTTGATACTATCACTCCAAACAGCGAAGGAAGGTGGATATTCCATTAACCGAGAATGGGGCTCCGTTGGGAAAAAATGAGGATACCAAAAAACAAAAGGGGTGGAGAATTTGTACAAGTGAACGGTAAAAAAAATATTATAACATTGAAGATAGGGAAAGGAAGAACAAAAAATAAGGGAATTGGAGTTACACAAAATAGAAAAACCTCCAATAACCACATATCTTTATAAATATATTCCGTTGGTGTGACAAGCCTTTCCAAAAAGAACCTACCCCTATAAATATATTCCATTGGTGTGCAGATTTCTTCCAAGAGCAGATAGATTGCCATGAGGTAGAACATGGTGGCAATCGTCTATCTTTCCTGCATCTCTTTACTTGCTTGACATGAATAACCAGAAACTTCCTCTTGTAATATTACTTCTCTGCATGATCAGACTCATTTTCAATCTTGGAAGCTTCATCCTCTCATATTTTTACACCATTTATTATTTATATAATATTGAGTTGGGATGAGCATCCGATCGGTGAATGATTGCGAAGACATGCCCCACATATTTTGAGCAATCCCTTGCACATTTAAAATGTGTTTCCATGTCAGTTGACTTCTTTGCTTGCGTTGCTTTACTTGATTCAATATTTCCCAACACACTCCTTCCATTCTAGTATGACATCATATTATATGATGTGTGACTTCATCTTTCGTTCGCACATGCTTATGCTTTGACGGATATATCTTTATTGTGTTGCAATCTTCCAGAGTTCTAGGTGTCATTTCAAAATTTGTTTGCCTTATCCATTGGGTTATAGAGTCATAGGAAAAGTTTGCAAAAAGGGAGTGTAGGAAAGAAATGTGAATCAATAGTAACATGCTTTATACAACGGTGGCTACATCGGGTTACTTATATGATCATTTTAGAGATTCTAATCTTTGAAAGTTTTATCTATTTTATTGATCCCCTACTCGTTTGAGGTAAACATACAAACATTGCAAGTCAAATACTTCGATCTAGAATAGCAACACTTATTTATAATAACTATATTCAATCATTTCATATATGTCGAATATGTACACAAAATATGACATGTATCA